>JABSTQ010010510.1:0-141489 GCA_013358835.2 Ixodes persulcatus
CTTGGAGTCATGGTTCATCACCCCTGTCCTTGGGATCCACGTGACCTCCATTGCTTGCTGCCGTTGTGGAGCGCTGCAGTGGGCTGTTGAAAAACAGATTCTCGTGTCTGCAAAGGCACCGGACTCTGCATTATTATCCATCAATAGCCACCACCACCATTATAACGACACGTGCAGTGCTGGACAACGCCTGCCTTGTATTGAGTGAGCCAAAACCGGAGTCAGGTTCCGACCCTGAAAAGCGAGAGTTGGAATCTGAGCCGAGCTCGGAGGGGTCAGCGTCTGATGGCGAGAGGCTGGCTCCTGCCAACCTTCCAGTCGACCTCTCGGACAGGGCTTTGAGGCAACGCCTTGTCGCCCGGTTCGAGACCTGCTGCAGCCGTGCCCCTGCGCACCGCCACACACGCCAGGATTGCAGTCCCACCCATGAGGGACGCCGCCGGCATCAAGGAGTCTGTCGCCACGACGGTGGTCTCGCCCCAAAGGACGCCGTCGGGGAGCCCCTACTGCCCTCGCCACGGTGATGCCCAGCACGGACGCCGCCGGCGACGGGGAGCCGCTCACCATCACGACTGCGGTCCCGACCACCAAGGACCCATCTGTTTCCTTGCCGTCACTGAAGCCCTCCCCGTGAAAGCCGTCTAGTGCACACTTCGCTCGCTGCTCCGCAATCATGGCCGTCCATAATCTATGCAGTCTCTTCAGCTCCAACACCTTGCTCAGTTCATCGCGCAGCCACTATGGCTGGGGCCAGCTTGAACTTGAGAGAAAAACATATCGCTGGACTACCAACTATGGTTTAATACCTCTTCCTCTTCATGTGCCTCAGCTATCTGTTTCTTTTTGTTCTTTATTCTGAGAGCTGTACATACAATTTAGTTTGAAACGACCCGCATTTCAGCGGGACGTAAAACATTCCAAACACTATTGCTTTTCTTGTCGAGTTTAATGGAAGGCACACTGACGCATGCTACTTTGTTTCCTTCGATGGCCATTGTTTTATATGTTTTCGCATTTCTCGTGCATACAGGCTTTTGTTTCTTGCAAGAATGGTGATGCTGCTGAACACAACACTGCATTTACAGGTGCGGCAATGACCTGCTGTAGTTTCCTTGACAGATGCTGCATGCTCTCTTATCCTGTCATTTAGTCACCTACCAGTTTGACCGATGGGACATTTGCCACGTGGTAGGGGAATGTAATAAACAACCTCTATGTAACACGGGGCACATGAGCCAAAACCAAAGTCTTGTAAGAAATGTCGCACATTTTTTTTCTGGTTGAAGTTGCAATTTACTTTGTCTTGTTAGGGTACACTGTGTGGTGGGCGAGGAGGTCGTTCGAATTGTAAAAAGAGGTCCGGGACATGTATATAAGGCGATGGTTGTTCAATAAATTTCAAGCTGTGGTAGAGACTTCATTGTTCTGTCCGTTTTTTTTTTATTGTTCCTACGTCTCAGGGTTGCTATGGATGTCATCCACCAGCTCGCCTGCGTTTTATACCTTTGTTCATACAATACGCCGAGTTTGGAGCAGAGCACACAACTTTATTGCCCTGCCTCGCAGCTACTTCCTTTCAATGTATGGGTTATGCCATGAATGTAGGGTACTACAATTTTTTGCTTAGTTGTCTTCTCTGTTCCATATCTGTGTCAGCTGATTTGTGTTAGTTAGGTGCAAATGTTTTCAGGTGAGCGTACCAGGACACCAATCGGATAGCCAGAATCACGTAGGCAGGAAAATTGCTTTTCAAAACTGCCCATTGTTCTGGTGACAATATTTCTTTAAGGCCGATACAAGAGCGATGTAGGAAACACTGCGTTTTATAGTTTTGGAATGTCCAGATGCAAACAAAAGAAATCTTTTGCATGACCTTGGTTCATACTTCCAACATATGTTTATATCTTTAAATTCCAGTGTGAGGTCGAGGAACATGATGGACTTGTTGACAGGTATTTCATGTGCTGTGTTTAGAGACGGATGGCACTGCCCCCGGATATGTGTTGAGTGCATAGCGGTGATATCGATAGCCTTTCGATTTTATGAGCAGAAGGCATGAAATGCGTGGGATAATGACAGAGAAGGCTTGCGGGTTGCCAAACCGACAAAGGTCACCTGGCTTTCCCCTGAAAAGAGCCGAGAAATACTTTAGACCATTTGTAGACCTGTAACGACCTATTTCTCGGTGTTGATTAAACCAGGGATATTGCCATTTTGGGTATTGTTTCATATCCCCTGTGGTTTTAAACATCCCGTTATTACCCTCTGTATTATGACTACATCACTCAGGTGTGCCTCTTGATGTTAGTATTGGGATTTGTGTCACGATCTCTCAAGTCATTCCAGGTTTCTCTCTCCCCCTTACTTTTTGTCATGGTGCCTATTTTAGCTCTTTTTGGAAAATAAAAATTTCGGCTGTGTTTGAGACCTTTCGGTGTATGTGTCCTTTTTTACATAGAGTATCAGGGTTTATGTTATGTTTCACAGCTAATTTATTTTTGAAAGTGCTTTATTTTTAGAATGCAAACCGTAACTTGAAAAAGTAAAATTATATGAAAACAGGTTTTGCAATTTTTCATTATCGAAAGTAAAAATGAACACTGACTAGCATAGCATAACGTAAACAGTCGGACATTCTTAAATCACATGTTATGTCAAACATTGATCTCTTTTTTTGAACACGTTTTGCAGCACACTACCTCTAGGTTGTATCTCGTAACATATCTACTAATATACACGAAGGCCTGCCATATTCGAGACAAGATGAAATGCAGCTAGACAATAATATACTGATTTAGTTTTGGAATAATTCGCGGGTTCTATTTTTCACGACGCGGTGGGATCTCAATATAGATTCCAATGTGTTGACATCTTACCGGAATTGTTCGCGGGACCTATTTTTTGCGAATTGTAGGCGATTCGCAAAAATGAAGTCGTTTACAGCATATACAAAAAAGACGTGATGAAGTTTGCTACTGAGGTATTCCAGACAAGATAAAAGTAGTTGCTGTTGCAAGTTATGACTACACTGTAGGTCTCAAAAAAGGTGAAGGCGCAGGCGAGCTCGTAAAAAGTGGACATACCTTGACCTGAGACAGGAATGAAAAGAAATTTAGGCAGGTCTCCGCACACACAGCTGTTTTTGGATACGCTGTTTTTTGACCGCGTCCCTTTTACGAATCTTGTTTCTTCCCTGTCTCAGGGTAAGTCATATCAACCGAATGTTTCTTGGGTTCAACAGGGCAAGCAGGCGTCTTTGTTCAGGTCGTCTGCTTGCTTCCGCGCCTTCATTACGCGCCGGGACCACGAAACGGGAGCTCTTTATGTGCAGCCATCAACCCCGCGATTCTGGCTTGCTCCGACATGTTGCTTTAAAAGAAGGCGCGAAATGCGCATCCCGCATTCCTTGTAACATTGGAACAACTTTCTCTCCAATTAACTCTTAAATGTATTGCAAAAGGACACAAAAAAGCGGTTTGTTTTAACAACGCCCAACAGGTTTTTATTGTTTTTCAATTTTTTTATCTGTAGTAGAACAGATGCGACGGCTAGCGACGCACAGGATTGGTTGCCGTTCGTTTACTAAACGCAGGAACTGCTCCCCGCGTCGTAGTAAATCCTACCCCGTACCCCGCGCGTAGGGACGCCTCGGGGAATGCGTAGCTCCTTCCGCTCGTCGGGGGTTGGCTCCGGACGTCACTCAAACGGGTGACAGGTGTCAAGTTTGCGATGACGTAGCGGCATCAAAATGGGCTGAGCCGCCACGTGAGTGTTGCTAGGATACGTTCCTCCTTTCCATTACGTCACTTCCATGTACCTTTTCTCAAATGTCCAACCTAGCGATCCAGTTAACACCGTTTGGGGGGTAGAAATAAAATTATTTATTACTACGCACTGTTTACGGTTAGAGAGATAGCTATTAAACAGCTCCGACGTTTTGCCCCGAAAGCCATACATATGCATGCTCCATGTGCCTGACAGCAACATGCTTGTTGACGTGTTTATAAGAGCGCGTTAATTTAAATTCGCTTTATGTAAACTACTATTTTCTTAACGTTGCAGTTGTCATAAATAATAATGCTGTTTTATTTATCTCGTGATGTTTCTGCGATCTATCTCGAGCCAAAATAAAGACATTTTAGCCACCCCGAGAATGCGATATAGGAAGGCGGGTATGCAAATACCACTTTTGAAAACTGCAATGCCTCTTCGTTGTAACGCAATTGCTCTTTTACGCGAGATACATTAATCGACTATGACGGAAAAGGTGGCTGTAGCAAACAAGAAAGCTCGAACCCTGTGATCGCCAACTACTGGAATTTTCAGTCCTGGTATTTTGCATTCTGCTCGCAAGTTTTTCCGTGCAAAAAGAAATAAACGTTGCTCAGTATTCATCAGCAATTTTAGCTTTGCCGAAGATTTGTTGCGGTAACAAATAAAAGGCAGAAAACGTATTTTGTTATTTTTGTTGTGAGAAGTGGGAGCGTTTATCGAGAACTGTATACGACGCTGGCAGCGCACGCGAGCCCCGTTTGTGGATATTGGTCATAGACAAATATGAGAGACATAAACTATGATATAAATCTTGGTGTATTTTGATATTACACGAACATAGAATCGCGCTTGGAAGCCAGGCCCAAAGCTAGGCACCCACTGATTTTCCTACACACCCGGAGTGTACCCCCCCCCCCCCCTCCCCTCTTTTGTTTCTGAAGGCCCATACCTTAATCCGCGACGACTCCTCTATTCTCAATGGCACCCCCCCCCCCCATAAAATTTAACCCCCCCCCCCCCCCCCCCTCCCATTTCAATACCTGGGGAAACCACTGTAGGCACCCATGCTGCTTTCCGATGAATTATAGAGTAAAAATCGAATAAATCGATAGCGTGCATAATTACAATCATGACTGCAGCAGAATCCACTTGCAGAGTCCATTTCTTAAAAAGAAATGCGGAAGGGCCGCCGACGTGCCGCCGACCGCCTGATTTCGCGATGAAAAGCCAGCATCCCGAGCTTGCCCAGAGCTTGGTCAACCTCGCGGACCGGGCGGGCTGCGACGACAGCGCCACCACTCTCGCGCGAACGGAGGGGGCCCGCTTTCCGAAGCGCGGCTAATGCGGAGCTTGTCAACTGAGCTGATCTAGTAACGTTGCTTAAAGCTGCATTTGGTTTTCTTCGTCCCCTTTGCAGAGCCCCTTTAAAGGACGACCACGGTCAATATTTTCAAATTTGGGATTACGACTTTTTTCAGCTCAGTCAGCGACTCTGAATTACAAGGTTTCTTTATATTGTGTGTAGTTTCATGAATATCATTGCTCAAGGTTGGGTTTGGGGCGTCTACAGAAAAATCGAACTATTTGCTATAGATGAATGGCAACACTGATCAGTACGGCGCCGATGACATCACGTTGGTGCTGCGGTGCGCGGTACGACATGCAGCGAACCTAACGAAGTTATCAATTTCAAGAAGTAAGGTAAGCTGCTTCTTTTTTATTCCTTCGCGTCGTACATATACAGTGTCTATAGGAAAGATCAGTGCGTATTCATAAAGCTAGCGGCTAAAAAGCGAAAAACACGTATTGCGCACTTGAAGAAAAAATGACCGCATCTCCAAGTGGTGAATGATGTTGATTGGGGCGAAGCTCTGGTGGTGCTGATGATACTGATTTTATTGTTCGTAGGTAGTGCTGATGGTGCTGATTTGTTTGTATTGCTCATAGGTAGTGCTGAGTTCCGGGCTGCGTTTCGACTTCATTATTACTGCTTTATGGTCGGTGAAATGCAGAGCCACTGGTTCTTCTACCGGATCAGCTTGGATCCGCTAGAAGCCGTGGGAACGCATCTCCACCGCTGAAGTCAACGGTCCATGTCAGAAAGAGAATGTGTGGTATGAAACGTGGTTATGTAAGCATTTGAGCATTTGACCGCAGCGCCCTCTCGTCTATAAACGTTGAGCCAATGCATGCAAAGTTTAACGCGATTATATACGCATTTGACCGCAGCGCCCTCTCCTGTATAGACGTTGAGCGGCTACATGCAACGTTTCAGTTCATGACATCCCCAGCTCTTGAGTTACTACCACATCTCAGAGCCCCCTACTCGTCCCGCAGTCGTGGCCGAGTGGTTAAGGCGATGGAATAGGGGTCTCTCCGCACAGGTTCGAATCCTGTTGACTGCGCAAACATTTTTTATTTTTTTAAGGAGACGGATGGGATGGCAATCGATGTTAGCACGGGCGGACGGACGGACGGACGGACAAGGCTAGACCCTAAGGAGCTTCGCCCCTAAAAATCACGTTTTTTGCCTTGCACTGGGTGCCGTCGGAATGGGTGCTGCGTGGCTGCATCGCACTATGCTTATCTCTTGCTTTCAGAAATGAAAATAAGTTGTATACAAAGTAAGGTTGGGTGTCGATTAAAAGTTTTAACCCAATCAATCGTCAGCCTTTAATCGATTAATTTTTCGATTACTATCGGTCCCGTTTATTTTTACGCATAATATTAATAAGATCAAATGAATATATTTTGTTTTCCTTTGTTGAATACGTGAAAACGGCACAATTAAGAACATTGATTACTAATCAATCTCTATGTGTAGTTAAAGGGACACTGACACCAGTGATTTATACAACCCTTACCCCAACACCCACCCCGCCCCCCTGGTTGAGCCCGACACTCCCCAGAATTTTTTGTGCTAAGCACATACAAGGCAACATTCCCCTTCTCTGAACCCCTTAACAGCCCCCCCGCCCCTCCAAAAAAAAAAAGAAAGAAAAGAAATTGTGTCACCCCGCAGGCTGTAAAATTTTTGATAAACCCAACACTGACACCTCCCCCCCCCCTCCCCCCCCCCCAAATGTTTTTTTAAAAACATATTTTGCCATGTGATTAATTATGGTGTCAGAAGACTACCCATTGAATATTTTGCTTCAGCGTCACGTATATTTAACAAAAAAAGTGAAGAAAAAAAACGCAACTGCTCGAAACCGAAATTGAAACTGGACTGGGGAGAAAGAAAAAAATATAGAGGAGAAAATTACCGAAAGTCACGTGGCTGTGTAACTTTTTTTTTTTCTCAATCAACATGTTTGCGGCTTCTTAGAAGCCACAAAAAAAAAAAATGGGTATCGCATTTTTTTCTGTATTTTCAGCATTGAGCGTGTGCCTTCAATGACCCAAGACTTTTATTATAGTTGGTGGTTGTGTCTAAACCATAGAGAACGGCACGTGACCACGGAGAGGAGAGTTAGCGCGACTCAAACCGGCCATGTCATGTACAAATAAAAACCCTGACGAGCATAAACCCCCTCTCAGTGTCTCTGTGAGGATAGTTGAAAGTCGCTCACACTCACAGATCCTTACTTCAGCTGCATGAGAGAAAGGGGTTCGTTGATATACTCCGGCAAGAGCACGCTGAACAGACACTCGAACGGCGTTGAAGTAGCCGGGACTAGGGTGCCTTCATGTGCGCCTTTGCTTAGGGTGGAGACATCTGGCCCTTTTGTCCGACACGTTTATTTTTATTTTTTGTTCAGAAGCGTGTGAAAGAGCGTGTTCCTGCACGCGTTTGTGGCGCTGACTGTGCTATGGCGACATTTTGTTTTCGTCGATTTTTTTTTTTTTTGTTTTTACCAGTCAGCGCGTGCTGTCGGCATCGGGTACTCCAAAGGGTGGCATCCCCTAAACAGAAGGACATTGAGGCACCCTAGCCGGGACACGTGTAGCCTTTTGCACTTCTCTGGAGTTACAAATCTCACCCTTACAGTTTATTTATTCTAAAATTTGACCTAAAGTTTGCCCTTCATACAAGTGTACTCGTCCAGGTCTGCGTGCTGAAAGCGTTTAATTTTGAATTTCTTTTGGTTCGTAAATATTTTACCGACTAACCGGTTAAAAAAATGAAAGACGTTTACAACACCCAGTAACGCCGAATTAGAGCGCAGCTCTTGAGGAGGAGGAGGGAGGGTACTGAGGGGAGGTCCTCCCTCCTCCTCACCTCCTCATCCTGCCTGCTACTCCTCCTCCCTCCTCTTCCTCCTCCTTCTCCTCGTCCTCCTCCTCCCCCCTTCTCCTCCACTCTTCCCCCTCCTCCCTCCTCCTCCTCTCCCCTCCCTCTCCTCCTCCCCCTCGCCCTCCCCTCCTCCTCCTCCCCCTCCTCCTCCCCGCGCGGTGGATTATGGGACATTTCCCATAATGCACCACGCGGTTACGCCGACGGTGACGGCGACGCCGCTCAAGCCGGAAACGTCCGCCTAAGTGCTGCGCTCTAAAAAAGTAATCGCGATTAAGGCATTAATCGATTAATCGGTTGGTTAATCGATCAATTGTCCAGCCCTAATACAAAGGAATAGTGAATTTATACTTAAGCATCATGCGACTAAGCGGCGCGAGTTTCACTCGCTGTACGGCTGTTTCTTGGTGGGTACTCCCAGACATCTTGATATAAAATGCGCCCTTAACTCTCTCACTCAACGCATTAGAAATATTATCTATCGGAGGCCGTATTTTAGAGCGCAGCTCTTAGGCGCCCGTTTCCGGCTTGGGCGGCGTCGGCGTAACCGCGCGGTGAAGCACGGGTAAATTTCCCCGCTAAATTTAGCGGAAAAATTTCCCCGCTAAACCTAGCGGAAAATTTTCACCCCTAAATTTAGCGGAAAATTTTACCCGCTAAATCTAGTGGAAAATGTTCCCCGCTAAATCTAGCGGAAAATTTTCCCCACTAAATCTAGCGGAAAAGTTTACCCGCTAAATCTAGGGGAAAATTTTCCCCGCTAAATTTAGCGGAAAAGTTTCCCGGCTAAATCTAGTGGAAAATGTTCCCCGCTAAATCTAGCGGAAAATTTTCCCCGCTAAATCTAGCGGAAAAGTTTACCCGCTAAATCTAGGGGAAAATTTTCCCCGCTAAATCTAGCGGAAATTTTTCCCCGCTAAATCTAGCGGAAAATTTTCCCCTAAATGCGGGAGGGCAGGAGAGCAGGAGGGGCATTGCCCCCTCTACGTACCTTCCCCTCCTCCTCAAGAGCTGCGCTCTAATTCGGCGTTACAGGGAGTTGTAAACGGCTTTCATTTTTTTGTTTGGATTTAAAGATACCTTTCCAAACGAACTACTTTTATGAGCACACAAGATGGCATCGCAAGATGGCACAAGATGACGATAGAACACGCCTAAAGCCCCTTCATGTTTTAAAAGTAGCGCAAGGTGCGTCGAAGCAAGAGGCACGTGCAGCGTGCAGCCCTTGGAAAGATCATGGCGTCACAGAGCAGGGTAGCTAAACTCGTGGAGCAAAACATTCTTCGCTTTTTGACGTAGCGGGGGGAGTGACCAAAAGAACGCCGCAAAGTTTCCTCCTCCCTGCGCGCGCTCAACTTCGCAACGTTTGACGAAAAATCCCCCGCGATCCCTAGGCGGTGCACGAGAGCACGAGACAGCGCGGGGATGCGAGCGTTCACGCCGCTCGCTGTACGTTGTCTTTGAGCTCTCTAGCGCCGACAATCCCGTCATGCCTCGCCCAGGCGAGGAGCGAGAGCAGACGACCGGAGTTCGTCTGCTACGAGGCGGCATTCGCACAGCGGAGCTGAAAGAAAAAGTTGGTATTCTACTCGAAATCGCGTCCCGCGGGCCACAAACTCAAACGCGAGCTTGAATTGTAAGCGTCTGATATTCCACGAAGGGAGGAATCGACGACCCGTGTTTTATTTGGAAAATTCGGGTCGCTTTGTTGCCGTATAGGCGCTGAAACCTACCAGTGTGTAATGAAAGGCCCAGGACAAACACAGAGGCCGCGAGATGTCGCATCATCACAGCAGAAACCTGTGACGCATTCACCCTTACAAAAATGATTTCAGACTTTCTGATGAAAATGTGTTGACTTCTTGTCGACTCTGGATACTTCCTTTTGACTTTGACTTTCTGTTGACATTGTCAACAGAAAGTCAACACACCTCTTGAAGACTCCGTGGTGAAAATTTCTGTTGACTTCCTGTAGACATATTTATCAGAAAGGCTGCAGATTCTCTGCTGCCTGCATGTTAAAAAATATATGTTGACTTCTTGCAACCCATTTCAACATAAAGTCTGCAGACTTTCTGGTGCTTCCATGTTAAGTCTTTTTGTTGACTTCCTGCAGCCATATTTATCAGAAAGGCTGCAGACTTTCTGCTGCCTGCATGTTGAAAAATATATGTTGACTTCTTGCAACCCAGTTCAACATAAAGTCTGCAGACTTTCTGGTGCTTCCCTGTTAAGTCTTTTTGTTGACTTCCTGCAGCCATATTTATCAGAAAGGCTGCACCCTTGCAAAAATTATCAATGAGTTTCTATTGAGTTCCTTATGTACTACATTAGAAGCTCAATAGAAACTCATTGATCATTTTTGTAAGGGCAGACTCTCTGATGTCTGCATGATGAAAAATATATGTTGACTCCTTGCAACCCAGTTCAACATAAAGTCTGCAGACATTCTGATGTTTCCATGTTAAGTATATTTGTTGACTTCCTGCAGCCATACTTATCAGAAAGGCTGTAGACTCTCTGCTGCCTGTATGTTGAAAAATATATGTTGACCTTTTGCAACCCATTTCAACATAAAGTCAACATAGGAGCCGTATTTGTGGTTGTTGTTTTAGCGACTGTCCCGAATTATTATTAGATGTACCAATGCTTTCTTGTAAGAGATATCGTCCACGACCTTCAAAACACTGTTTTCCCTTTGATGGACTCCCGAGGAGAAGATCAAATACTTAAAACCTTAATAAGTGTTGAGGTGGTCACCGGCCAAATGAATTCTTTCAATATGTAGGCTATATAAGGCTCTGGAGCAGTCAATGGGACTGTGTTTCAGGTGTTCAGTGCTTCATGGTGTTTGTGTTTGTGTTCGTTTCTAATGTGTAGTTCTCGGATGTATGTAGTTGTAGTGCCTTCAAATAACACAGCGACACCATTTACTAACAAAACTAAAAAAAATAAATCACGTTTTTTTTTTTTCTTTAATTTTGCTGCAGCCTATTTGGAGGAGGCTCTGGCGACACAGAGACTACAAATGGTCTGGTGCCAATGAATCGCCTTGGAGTCACAAGGTTGTCTTATGCTAGAGGTTTAGCTTTTCAGTGGAGTGTCAACAAAAAGTTGACACCTAGGCGCCAAGAAGTCTACTGCCTTTCTAATGAACTTTGGGCCAAACGGCTCCTGGAAGTCAAGTCAAAAGCTAAATACATTCTGCAGAAAGTATGATGGAAAGCTGTTGACATTTAATACCTGTGTTGACTTTTTTCAGCAGACTTTCCACAAAAAAGAATTACACTTTTTTGTAAGGGCACTCAGCGTCCGGGAAGGCTAAACATGGAGACGTTGCCCGAGGCTCAAGCACAGTCATATTTGAACGGCAGCTATCTTGCCCCGTCGTATTTTGTTTGAGAAAGCTCTAGTTCTCAATGCCCTCACCAGGGAAATAAAAAAAGTCTTACGAAACGTATTGCTAGATGTTCCAAAGAACTAGATTTAAGCAGTATTCTTTCAGTGGTTCACTCATAATACTATGCTTAAAACGAAGCAAGCTTTTGCGCGTACAGTGCCATAAATTTTCTGAAGTGTATGCTGTTTTGTAGTCAGCTGGCTTCGGAAACTTACGCCGTCTGTAGATATCTCTGACAGCCGAGTTCCTTAATTGGAAATCATCGCAAATATAAGTGACACGTTGCAGCAACCAACGTTTATAGATAAACGATGGCAGCGACTGCGCTCCCGCATTCCCACCCATCACGTCGAACAAAAAGGCTCTAGTTTCGGTTTGAGGTCGGTACTTTTCTACAACATCTATGGAGACAGCATCAGTCTGCACTAGGTGCATTCGGCAAGTTCGTCCGGGGCCTGTTCTCCGTGCAGCACTCCGCGGGTGCAATGCATTAGAACTCTCACAGTGCAAGTCTGGATCGCGGATCGGGAGCCCGTCACTGGCCTCACCGGCGGCCATTGCTTGACAACAGGCAATACGCCGCGTCCTGTCTAGTTCTCCCTTCGTTTTCGTCCTTGTTGTTTTGGCGTATTACACCATGACGCAATACACGAAAGTCTAAAGGAGAAACACGCAAAAATAGGAAGCTTGTACGCGGTGCTCGAGGGCGAGTATTTTATGACGTGCTGCGATGATTATATCGGGTGCTTGGAGATCAACTAGACATTCGTCAAACGTTCGAACATTGATTTAAAAAAAAAATGGGCCGGAGCACCACCGACTTTACTGACGTCGCTTGCATCGGTTGCTAAATAAACGGCACGTTCAGCGACTGAACGGCACGCTCCGAGTTTCAGTTTGTCACGGAAGCCCTCACAGCAGTTCAAAGAAAAAGCTTTCACCATGAAGTACTATGTACAAGCGGTTAAACCGATGCGAATGTCCCCAGTAAAGGCCTTCCAACTTATCGTTTGCTGAGCTCTGATGACTCCGAGATCACGGATGACACCACAATAACTCTCGGTAGCCCTTGTCTCATTAAACACATCACAGTTAACGCCCAACAAAGTCGCCCTCGACCCTCAACCACACAACGTTTATTTAAACAAGATTGGTATTCTAACGCGTTTAATATTCTTGCCCACAATATTAACTGTTATTTGCGGAAACACGATAGAAGTTTCAGGATCGAGAACAACCTACTAACGTAATAAAATAGAGTTTTCCCGTTTCTTCTATAGCATGCATTAGATCGTGTAAAGCGATGGCTGCCGGTGGTGCCGCTCGACCCCAGCAATACAGACCTCTATCCACGATCCAGCCTAATAAGAGATCAGTGGTGCCAGTGCTATTAGACATAAATCGTGTATTTGCATCGGTACACCCATACCTGCCGGATGTCGGGACGAGGCGCAAAACCGTACATCCGGCCAATATTGAAGCCGGTTTTCGGCCGAAGTTGCCTCGACACTCGCCAAGAAGCAACGTGTTGTTTCGGCGACTCGTTTGTGTAATTTAATTTTTCAGTCATTTTATTGGGTCCCGGGCCACTGTGTACACCCCAAAAAAGGAATGTACTGTGGTAATTACACCTTGACGAGAAGGAGGCAGGTAGCCAGGATTTTGTTTTAGGGGGGGGGGGGGGGGGCGCCCATGACAAGGTGCTCTATGAGGGGGAGGGGGGAGAGGAGGTCCCAGCAAAATGAAAGATTTCGGGGGGGGGGGGGGCGGGCCTGATGGCCCCCCCCCCCCCTGGCTACGTGTCTGACGAGAAGGGGTATTGTAGTTTTACATCTTTATAAAAAGGTGTAGTGCATTATCACACGTTTTAAGAAACGTGTTTAAAAAATCACACATTTTTAAAGGTGTGAGGTTTACATTTTTTTATAAGGTCTATTGCTACACTTATTAGGGGGTTAGTTATTGGACACCCCACTTACATGTATAAAGGTGTGAAAATGTTAAATTTGTATATACCTATAACGGAAGAAAATCTCTTTCATGTGATTACATCGCGTGCCGATGAAACGATCTGTCGATGACACGTCGTTCGATGAACTGATTTGACCGCCAATGAGTGATGACTGCCAGTAAAATTTCGGGGAAATAATTCTGCCGGCTGCCGGGAGATTCGAACCTACCCAAGAATTATCCCGGTTCTGGTTTGTTTTCCAACATTATGAATTGTATACCAGCTTATTAGTACCTCTTCGGATATTGCAGAAAAAAAAAACAAAAAAAAACGATGGCAGCCGCAAAAACTCTGACAGCCCGGCTCACAGTCATGTGGGAGACTGACAGGTGCTCGTCAGTCGCCACCATGCCTTGAAAGCTACCGGTTTCGAAGAACCGGAGCGCGCAAAGAACTTGTGGTTCCACGGTCATGGTAGACGCGATTGTCCGCCGCCTCGAAGTCCGGGCGCCGAACGAAGCTCGTCGCAGAGTCAACGCACAACGGCTTTCGATAGCCGGTACTGTCGCCGAAAGTCGTCGTCGGGGCGTTGAAAGGCGTCCCCGGTGGTCTCAGTATAGCGACGCCGACGGTGGCGGAAGATAAATTCGGCCGCAGCGTACGGCACCGCCATGTTGACAAAGTTTAACTTCGCCTCGATCCGAAGCGAAGATCTCGAGCTCAAACCACGGCTCTCGCAAAGTTCGGAAGCGTCACTTTGACGTCAGCGACAACTTCGACAAACGAGGTTTCTTTTTTACACAAACTTCGGAGGGATTTTGAGCGTCAGCAGGTCGCCTAGGGACAATCTGTAAAGCATTAATTTTAGCTTGGCGTAGGGATGTTGGGACAAATGGGCGCTACGTCATCGGCGAAGCCGTTCAATCAGCGGGCTCCTCGCGCCCCTCACGCGCCGCACGCGCGCCTCGATGAACTTTGCTACATTCTGCCTCTCTCAAAGAAATGAGCGTTCGAATGATTGACACCTCGCTCGGCGCGACGTCAGCGTCGCGAGAGTCCAATTAGCGCATTCCGCAAACTTCGGGCACAAAGTTGTGCTTGACGAGTTTAGCGACCCAGTACTGAGCCACCGTTACTAGATCAACTCAGTTATGGAACTTCCCATAGACGCTGTACATTGCAGGGGGTCCGAAACCGTGTCCGATTTTTTTGCAGCTAGGTGGCGCTGCCGGCGCATTAATCCACGCGTTTTCGTCTGCTACTGCTCCGCGGCTGCTTTTGAGTACCGATTCCTCTCGAGGTTCAGCATGGTTTTGGGTTAGTTTTTGCCTTTTCGCCAGTAAAAAGTAAAAATATGACTACCAACAGCAGCAGAAACAATTTGAAAGTTGTCTGCTGCTGTTATCCGTAAGAAAGGCCAGAACCGCGCCGTCAATGATGATGATAGCGAGTATTAATGCGGAGCGCGCGCCCTCTGACAGGCGCCACGCAAAGGGACCCCCCTCCGGAGCGGAGTTCCAGAACTGAGTTGTTCTAGTAACGTTGGTACTGAGCTAGATTTCAGACGCCATGTTCTTCCCAGAAGTGGCGCGCGGCACGTGTCTTTTTCCAGGATAGAGGGAAATTGTTGCATCGCCCCCTTAAATCCCCTCTATCCTGGGAAAAGTGGCGCCACTTCCCAGAAGTGGCGCCACTTTTCCCAGGATAGAGGGGATTTAAGGGGGCGATGCAACAATTTTTGTGCTTTGCGCAAATACCACTTAGAACGGATCCTTGACTTTAATGACCTGTGAAACACCCGCTCGTTTTCACCAAAGGCAATTGAAGTCGCAGAAAAATAAAGAAAACAGGCAGCATTGACCCCCTCAACTGGCAGTAAGAACAAAGCAGCCACGTGATCTGGAGCCGATTATATGCCGCCAATGTTGATCATAGCCACGCGCTGGGGTTGGCAGGGCACAGGACACGCTCTGAGTTCCACACATTGTAATGGTTCGGTTATTGTCATCATTGCAGCGATTGGACACGGGCCACTACCCGAATTCTTCTCGAGCTATCGATTATCACGAACCCAAATCGAGTGCAACGCAATGCTCGGGTCCCATCTATGAGTAGCATTCAAATTTCGTCACTGGGCGGTACTGCGACCGCCCAGCTACGGTATCAAGTTTCGCGAAGGCGGGATCGAATGAAAACGCTCGCTTTTGTCCTTGAAATTACTCCGCAACAAAGGCGTTTCTTTGCCAGTGGCGTTGCGTGCAAGTACCCTTGAGTTCCACAACAGCCAGTAATACCCGTGCCACACGGGCAACTCGAATGCCATTTACAACGAATGACATTTGAGCGGACGGCCAATCAGCGCGCGACACTCCGGGCGTAGCGCATTATACGCGCGACAGATTGCGAGCTGATTCGCCGATCACACAAATGTCATTCGTTGTAAATGGCATCCGAGTTGTTCGTGTGGCACGGGTATAAGCTCGCGTAAAAGTGAAAAACAGTACAATTGAATATCGGTGCACCGCCCCTTTAAGCACGCTGGCACGTGGGCGCCATCTATGAGCTGGCTCTGAGGCTGCATTTCACTAGGGCGAAGGTCTGGTAGTATTTGCGACGAGATGCCCGTCGAACAGTCCGGTATGTTATATGGTTGAGTTCTACTGGTAAAGTAAAACGTCTTGGATCTTAGATAGACCGCCTTTTTGCGAGTCCTCTGTCACAAACTAACTACAGAAGAGCGTGAAAGCTTTCTTTGCGGATTTCCTCCCTTATTCAGGATTAAAAAGTTTTGCGACTGTTGCATATGGCGGTCCGGCAAGCGCGCAACACTGGAAAAGACTCTCTTTAGGCATTTTATGTGAAGGACTATCTATATTTTTTATATACGTTATATATACTATATATTAGCATTTTTCCTTATTTCATTATGATCCTTCAAAAGCAAAATAGCCACTAGTCCCATCAATGCAGACGCCTAATTTCCTGGCTTTATCTTTTCCCTTCACCCCCAAACAAACAAACAAACAAACAAACAAACAAACAAACAAACAAACAAACAAAAACACAAACAAACACCAGTATTTGCGAGACTTAACGTAAGCCCTATTTATCGGAAAATGGCGTTTAAAAGACAGTAAAAGTTGGTCAAGCCAAAAAGGAAAAAATGGTGCGCGAAAGAAATTGGTAGTTACGGAAATCGCCAGTGTTGCACGGTTACCCGATAGATGACGTCAGTGTGTCTCCTCGTCGTAAGAGGTTACAAGAGATGTAACACATTTAGTCGCAAGCAGTCGCAAGGGTGTGAATCAGCTTTATGTCTCTGCCACACCCTTTTTACGCCCTTAAGAGTGTACACAATTTAGTGTATATATTCATAGTGTCACCGCCTAAGCAGAGCTTTCTCGCGAATAGCGCGTCACTCTCATTGGCGGGCCGAATCGACCATGCGATCCTAGTGACGTCCAATGGAGTTTTTGTCGATAATCTCGGTAGCAGTCTCGTTACATAAGGGATTGCTCTGGCATTTAGCGACCCAAAAACGAATTCTTCGTATCACGATTTTGTCTGGTATGAGCAAAGTAATCTTTGCCCCTGCTTTGCGAACGCTCTAAAAAAACCATTTGAACAAAAATAATTGAGTGCCACAAAAGGCTAATAAAACGTCTTAAGCGTGACCCCAAAATATGCGCCGTATTTTATTTCAAAGCAGAATGTGTTACAGGACCGGTTTTGTCCTTTTGAGTTTTATAAATTGCGCAATCTTGTAAAGTTTGCGATGACGTTTGCTCTCTCATGTTAGCGAGAAAATATTGTACTTCAGTGTCCTACATTTTTTAAATGTATATTCGAATACATTCATAAATATTTCTTTCTTTTTAGAAGCGCTTTGTCGAATTATTTTGTCCCCTTGACCTATCGTATTGATGTTTTTGTAGTGAAGTGAACGAGCCTTCTGCCAGATGTGCAGCGGTTCCATTCCAATTTCGCTTCTTACAATCGGATATCTAGAACGGATGTGTTTTCTGCTTTTACGAACGCGCTCTCATTTACTGGCGCCAGACTGAAAAACAAGGTGGCGGAACACACTTGCTTTTTAGTTTGCCGCCTGCAAAAAAATGTTCTAATTTTTAGTCGGCCATCTGCTTCCTTTCTGACATGTACCTTCCCCCCTGCGACAAACGTTCATTCCGCTTAAAGACTCGTCTCTCTTCGTGACATATATTTTTGTTTATTTGTTTAACTTCTATTTATTTATTGGCAATACTGCGAATATTTCGGAGTGAGGGAGGTTTTTGTTTTTTATTTGCTTACCGCTGGACCTTGCCGCCCTTACCGGCCGCTGGCACCTCGTCACGCAACATGTTTGCCTTGTGCGCCTGCGGACCGTTCAAGTCTATCTGTATTAGATTTCACATGAAAAAAATAAATGGTTAATTGATTGATTGACTGAACCTTGTGGTTAATGCAAGAAAGGATAAACATTCGTACAATAAACAAAAACAAACAAACATTCGCGCAAAACAAATTGAGTTATGTGTATGTTTATACAGCTAGAACTTAGTCTGCTTCAACAGGCGACTTGTCTCCCACCTAGCAATTTAGCCAGTGCAGTACAACTGCTAGCCTGGGGATCTTTAACGTGCCCCACGCAGTAGTGATACACGACCGCACGGCGGTCCGATGATCATTCAGATCGAAACGGGCAGGGGTGTGGATTGAACCCAGGATCCCTGGGCTCTGCAGCGCGAGCTTTCGCTCCACATGCTCCGAGCTGGTGTGCGCTAGACCACTCGGCCACTGACTCCTTTTTAAATATTTATTTGCTACATAGAATTTGGTGAGAAAACACAAGGCACTTGAAATCACGGTAGAGGCGTCGACATACATTTCGTTCATCTAAGTTTACACCACCGGGGGGGGGGGGGGGGGGGGGGGGTTTAGTTCCACTTATAGGTTCCAGTGCGTTTTCCCAACTCAACACACTATTTTGTATTGAATAATACGCCTAAATATCCAGAAGATGAATATAGTGATTTAAAAGAGCATAGCAGTCTGGGCGTTCACCGAGAGGGTTAAATACACTTCATACATATCATACAGTTTCTATAAAATTAGACTTTGTTGTTCGGGGCACGTCAGCATTTCTGTCGATTATTCTCGTTTTCCAGAGACTATGCAAACCCATCAGTGTAAACAGATCAAAAGTTAAGCTGTCATTCGGGCTTAAAGAAAGAAAAGTGATTGTGTAGGCACTTATATTTATTTTTTTTTCCACAGTTCTTTGTAACACATCCCAGAAGAGGTAAGCATCAGTGCAGAAAATAAAACAATGTTCTCATAGTTTCCGGTTGGTTACAAAGGCGGCAGCTCACTGACCACGGAACGAAAATGCATTTTTCTTGAAGCCAAGGCTTGACAGATAACGTAGAAGTGTGAAGTTTAGAAAAAAAAAAGGTGTTTCCAGAATGTGACACTCGCATTATTTTCACACAGTTAACCATATCTCGTTCCGGGCCGTTACCAAATATGCTTCGATACAAAGGTACAGGAAACACAACGTCAATCAGATCAGCATAAACTGTTTTTCGGGGAACTTTAAATAAATACTCCAGAGAAAACCGGGTTTTCAAATACTCAGTCGCACTAACTACCTCTCCAAGGAAACCAAAAGGACGCAATTTGCCCACAGGCACAGGTGAGACTACCAAGTATGAAAAAGCTTCTGAAAGTTATGTTTGCACTAAGTGCGCAGAAAATGATGGGATACAGTTCGGAAGAACATAAAACGAACAACCACCTGTTTTAAAAATAGGTGAATCAGCCCAACACCCCCTGTATCAATACAGCGAAAAAGGTTGTCTAGTTGCATGGGTTCCCAAGTGAAATCCCAGACAAAAGTCGCGAAAACTCTATTGCATTTTTGAATCTGGCCTCTCGCACAGGCAATCACCTGGATCATGTACCAGAGTTTCGCTACAAGGTAATGTTAGAGGCTTTTGCGCGCCCAAGGACTGACCACCGATTTGATTCATTATATTAGCTTGATGTTTGATCTTTGCCACACGCTCAGACCAGTAATGACCGCTGTTCCGAATGCAGTTCAAGAGAACTCCCGAATACTGAGGAGCTCCACAGCTCCACGAAATACCAGCATACCTCGAAGGTGTGGTGGCCCACGGGCCGCTCCAGAACCCAACGCATTTCGTGCTCTTCACCAATGCTCCCCATGCTTCACAAAATGTTTGAGTTAAGGTAAAGGACATTATCGACGCTTTTCATTCGAGCACAAAAAACGATATATCATCGGTGTAGGCCAACACCTTTACTTCTGCGGAATAGAAGCGATAACCGTCCACTGTAGGGTTGGAAAGTACACTCAAGAAAAGAGGTTCCAGGTAGAAAGCAAACAAAAGAGGGGATAAGGACACCCTTGTTTATAAGATGATTCTAAATTTATAGAAGACGAGAGTGAACCATTAACGATGAGACGGGTAGCGCAGCTTCGGTATCATAGTTCAATTACTTTCAGCAACGTTGGTCCCGGGTTGATGTGTCTAAGAATGGCAAAAAGAAAGTCAAGGGATACGCGATCGAAGGCTTTCGCCAAGCCTACTTGAACTATGGCGACCTGGTCGTTATGCCGAGTACAACTCTGTATGACCGTGCGTGCGACGTGTCTATTGGTCGGTATGCTTCGCACCTTAATTCCACGTGTCTGATGGTCGCGAACAACACTAGAAGCGACGAACTGAAGCCGTTTTGTCAGAATCTTAGCGAATATCTTGTAGTCCACATTGCAGAGAGTAATAGTGCGGTATCCTTCTACGTGCTTAAGTTTATCTGTATCCTTACTTTTGTGGATTAATACTGTATGGTTGCTGCAAAACGATGGTGGTAAGCGTTCACAATCGCAAGCTTCCAGAAATACTTTGTGCAAGAAAGGGCACAGCAATTCCTTATGCTCCTTGCAAAATTCGGCTGGGAGTCCATCCGGTCCTGGCGTTTTAGAGTTAGGCGACTCATCTGTCGCACGCCGAATGTCCTCCAGCGTTGCTGGTCCACTGAATAGTTTGCGTTGAATTTCACTTACTTTAGGCAACGTGTAAACTAAAGTCTCTGCCATTTGACTGTGAGAAGATGGCGTTTTCCGGAATAGGTTTTTGTAGTGGGATTCGAATGTGCGCATTATATCAACATGGTTGGTTGAGAGGGTTTTGTTGCAGTTCAAAAGTTTGATTTCTTTGCAAAGCCCATGGCGCCTTTCATCATCAATGGCACGCCGCGAGGGTGTTTCAGAAGAGAAGAATCGCCTACACCTATAGCGTACCAGTGCACCATTGTATCGATTTTGATCATAGCGCTGCAGATGACTTTTGACGAGAATGATATTTTCCTGAAACTCCCCAGGTTCTTCACATTCTAGATCGTGAAGGCTATTGAGGTTTCGCAAAAGGGCAGTTTCGTCATTCTGTGCGGGAAAGGATGCAATACAAGCAAGTTCAATCGCTTCATTTTTGACCTCTTGTTTAAATGGGTCCCAATGGGCGAAAATGCCAAATTTTTCATTCGTTTGACATATTGTTAAAACATTCACGAACATGTTTTTGAAAATCGTTACTACCAAGAAGCCCTGTGTTCAATTACCATAATTCCCATTTTGGACGTGACTTACTATCTACTCCAATACGAACCTTTACAAGGCAATGATCAGAAAAGGACATAGCAGGGGTTTCCCCAGGAATTGAAATTAGGGGGGGGGGGTCTAAATTTTAGGGGGGGGGGGGGGTTAGGAAGGGGGGGGGTGCATTGAGAATAGAGGAGTCGTTGTGAATTAAGGGGGTGCCTTTGGAAAAACAAGGGGGGTTTACACCCCCGTAGGGGTGGTGTAGGTAAATCACTGGGACATAGGTTTTACTTAATGAGTAGCCACATGCGAAAAAAGTTGGCTTGAAGCGTAAACTCGGTCAAGCCTCGCGTTTCTTGAAGCATCAATGTGAGTGAATCGGCTAGCATAAACCTAAGAAGCACCGACATCAAATAGGTGGAAGTCATATGGGAGGTTGTTTAGTATGTCAGCACTGCTGTCAGGTCTTGTAGGAGGCACTGATCTATCATTGACATACAGACACAATTGATATCACCGAACAGAACAACTTGCCTATCGGTGTCAAGAAAGGGGGCGAGATTTAAAAAAAAAAGTCTTTGTCGAACATTGTTGTAAGGATAAATGCAAATTGAACGCCAGGAGATACCATTTAAGAAGAAATCACAGCATATGAACCTGCCCTTATCATCCACAGCATGTGAAACTGACGAATATTCCAGTCTCTTCTTTAAAAACAAAAGGCACCCTCCCGACAAGCCATCTGCATGGCTCACACATACCTCATAACTTGAGAGGAAATGGTCCAAAGCACGAGCTGTGTCCTCGTCGGACGATATGTGTGTCTCCTGCACGGCAACAAAGTCAATATCTTCCTTTGAAAGGACCCTATACAGTTGGGATTGACGTGCACGTGAACACAGACCTCTGTCGTTGATGGCAGCGAAGCTCAGGGGAGGAAATTCTATGGAGGTGTTAGTTAAGAGGTAGTTCATCACTGTCCTTGACTACGCCAGCAGGCCGTGTGGCCTTACTGTAAAGGTGCGCACACACCTCCGCTGGTCTGCGCTTTGCGTCGCCTTTCTCGTCGCTGTTGTGGCCGATCACGAGATTCTTGGTAGACGACTCAGACGATTTTTCCGATGTTGGGGCGGGTCGTTTGACAGATGTTTCACTGGACGTGGTCGAGCGCTCTCGTCGAGGTAATGACTCATGTGAAGCAACCGCTGACGTCGTACTTGAAGGAGGGAATTCGCTGTCTGACAAAAACTCCATGGGAGCTATGCGAAAGTCGTCTTGCACAAACGATTCAGATTTTTCAGATTCAGCGGTGATCGCCGCCAAGTCAGGGTTGACGTCATGTGGTGGGTGCAGTGGGGCTGCCAGCTGTACTTCTAAAGTGATGCTGGGAGTGATGCCTCCTCCTATTGCATCGAACACTTCGCTTATGTCCATTAGCTGTTCTAGAACAACATCTTCAGCTGGGCTTCTCGCTTGTTGGAGCTTGTCAGCATAGGTAGGGCAGGCACGTAGCCAGGATTTTGTTTCGGGGGGGGGGGGGGGGGGGGGCCCGCCCAAGAAAAAATGCTGTATGAGGGGGAGGGGGGAGAGGAGGTCCCAGCAAAATGGAAGATTTCGAGGCGGGGGGGGGGGGGGGGCAGGGCCCCATGGGCCTCCCCCCTGGATGCGTGCCTGAGGTGGGGACACACTCACTTGTTGCATGACCATAGCGTCGGCATTCACCGCATCGTGGTGTCCTACACTCGTGACGAATGTGACCGATTCGGTAGCATCGTAGACAAAGTAGAAGGCGGCCAGGCACGAGCATCAAGCTTCGACAGCCGAACCCCATGAGCTGGTGAGGTATCTGGCTCGAAGGGGGGATCGGTGGCCTACGGTGGCCGAGTGGGCTAGCGCACACTAAGCGCACACCAGCTCGGAGCACGTGGAGCTAAAGCTCGCGCTGCAGAACTCAGGGATCCTGGGTTCAATCCCCACCCCTGCCCGTTTCGATCTGGATGAGCATCGTACCGGCGTGCGGTCGTGTATCACTACTGCGTGATGCACGTTAAAGACCCCAGGCTAGCGGTTGTACTGCACTGGCTAAATTGCTCATCTACAGCTGGGAGACTCGTCGCCCGTCGAGGCAGACCAAGTTCTAGGCTGTATAAACATAAACACAACCCAATTTTTTATCTGGCTCGCGTTCATTTCCTCGCGAAGGGTCAACGTCACTTCTTTGTTTAGCGTCTTTATCTGTTCCATTCCGGTGCAGTGCCATTTTTCTCTAACAATCGAACGCACCGTGCCAAAAGGCGACAGTGCTTCTTCGATACGCTAGTTCTCCGAGTGAACCGGTAGCCAAAGAAGCTTCAGTTTGACGTCCCTGGTGTCCGGGTCGATGATTAGGCAACGCGCCTCTTTACGCGGAGCTCTGCTTTGGTCACGAGTTTGGCCTTGGCCAATACGTTTGCGCAGGTTGCCATCCAGACGTGACTCACCTAGAATAGACCGATCACACCAGCAAGTTTGAGTACGCCACCGCTGCCGACATGCATCGTGGGAGCTGTAGTCTTTCTGCACGCGCGACAACCCTGCTGGAGGTCTGTGCGAGCAGAGCACGAGGCGGCATGAGCTGTCTCGGGAACTGGCGTCTGACTCCTACGAACTACAGTTATGGCGGCGTCACGCATGCATGGAACGCTTGGTGAGATCGGTCTATTGGCTGATTCCTATGACATCCTGGCTGTCAGCCACGTCCTGCAAAGCGTCTCGGAAGTCTGTTGCTTGGTATGGCCGCACTGCGAGATCTCCGTGTAGAAAGACAGAATTAAGGCTCAAATTACCTGTCGGGAGACGGGGAAGTACGGTGAACTGCTGGCCGAAGCCTCAGCAGTTCACTGGAGAGTATTGAAAACACGACCGTTTCGAACGGCGTCTTTTTCTTTCTCCCTCGGTCACTGACTTCAATCACATTCGCGCACTGTAACGAAGGTGTGTGTTTTATTTTTGTTTTGCTTTTTGCGCCAAAAGCATGCCGGTACGTTGTTTTGTTTGTGTAAGAGTAATAACATCCTATCCATTGCAAGAGTGTCCCGCCCACAACTACACGGGTGCTTTTGCGGGTCTGGACAATTCATGTACTAGTTCTTTATGTAAACAATTTATGTATGGATGTACACGGGATGCCAGACTTTCACAGGCAGGGTGGTCACCGCCTGCGCGATATGTAGCATATTCTACAATTATGCGCATATTAACTGGATGTACGGTTTATATAATAATATATAATAATATTTATAATGTTTTGTTCTTCTTTAGTGCCCACAAACAGCTGTAACGCCTTTTGTGCGGTGCACTGTCAGTTCATGTTTAGAGCAACACTATTTAAAATCAAACATGCACACAATTACACAGACATTTGTAGGGACACGCATACAAGTTTGCAGAGCAAATGGAACCTTACACCAACTTTTGGATAAATAAAATACACTTTTGCAAGGCCGATTTGAAACTAACAAAATCAAGAAAAATATCTACGTCCCAATCTCATATCATATTAAAGGCAGTTAGCATTCGACATAATAGCGATGATTCACAAATTGTAGTTGGAAAAAATGTTAAAAAATAGCGACTAGCTCTGGAGGGCAGATTAAAGTCTATATTCATCAGTAAACTTTCAGTTTTAAGAGTACCATGCTACATTATGAAGAAAAGTGAATGTCTCTAACAGCCCTCCTCGTTGATAGCCTTTCAACGCTAAATAAAGACAGTAACAAATCGTAAATGTACAGTTTCCGACCAATGTATCAGTCATAAATAATTCGCATAAATTCCTTCTGTAGACACTCAATCCTTTCAACTTCGTGCTAAAGGTAGTGAATTCCAACTAATTGAACCAAATTACAGTCTTGAGCGTACAAGGCCGCAGAACAGACGCACTACAGATCATGGTGAAATGAAAGACCTTGATAACCGAGTGATCATTCCCAACATTCTTACCAACGATCTTAGAAACTTGTGCAGTAAATTATAGAGTACTATACAATATAGACGCCAAGGTCATAGACTGTATATTAATAATGACGTTCACAAAGAAACGTTTTTGCCCCCCACAGAGCACCACAATGGACATCGGTGCCCCGTCACACTGCCTTAGCACTCACTGTACCAAACCCTGATTCTCGTCAGCTCTGTGAGGTTCCTAAGTAGGGCAAGAAGGAAGTCATGCTCATTCAGGAAACCTGCATAACGTTTCTGAAAGCCAGTCCAGAGATTAAATTACACCCGGCGAATTGGAGCGGGCTGGTAAGTTACGAAATAAAAGGAAAGGTACACAGATAGAGGGTGTCCCCCCAAAATATATACAGGGGTTTTTGTTAAGTACAAAAGGAGCGTGTTGGTAACAGTAATTAAACATGAGGAAGATATACAGAAAGGGGGGACGAACAACGAAGACTTCCAACTAGCAACAACATTTATTGACCCGAAGTTTGCATATATAGGTGAAGGAGGAGGAGGGTGAAGGACACCACACTGGAAAGGAGGAAAGGCGATGGGAGAGGGTGTGGAGGCAAGAGAGTGAAGGACGATCCCGTGAGGTGACATCTAATCGCTTGGAGCCGCGGAAACGAGGGACGTCAGCTCGGGCCCCAGGAAGTTTATCTCCCTCCTGGATAAGCCTATGGAAGGGGACCCGAAGTTGTTTTGACTGTGGTGCATGGCCGCAAAAATAACTACGCATCGCCGAACGCTCGTGCTTCTTTCGAAAGGTAGCACTAGAGTCACTAAATTAGCTGCGCTTAGAGTATCGGAACTCCGCTCCCCGACATTGTTGTGGACGCCGCCATTTTGGCTCGTATGCAGAGCAGGTACAACTGCCGATCGTCATGATTCAAAAGTGCGACTTCCTTAGCATTAGATTCAGTGTTAGGAAGGTAATGTAATACTGCTTGGCTCTGTCGCGAACTGTTTAAACATTTTGTGGAGGCGCAAAAGCGTTTCCTGATGATCTCACATAAGCTTCAGATAACTGGCAACCATGATTTTAAGACACAATATGGCCAAGTGTCGTTACTCTGAAGCGTAGCTTATTTAGTGGCACTAGGTAGCACTAAAGGTCCGAGCCATATGTGAAGGTTTCAACACGAACCGATATGTCATTAAAAAGGTACAAGGGATTTTCAAAACAATTAGTCGGAAAATGGGGCTCATCTTTGCCCGTTTTCTGTTTTTGGTTCCAAATAACTCCATGTATTCAATAGTTCGTCGGCTGCTATTTTCATATTGAAATTTTCAAACAATAACTTATAACTTTTGAATAAGATATCGGTTCGAGCTGAAACTTTGGCATCTGGTTCGAATCTCTTGCGCTATGCATTTGGGCGGAGAATGAGCTTTGAGCGAAGCGTAATTTATTTTTGCGAAAAAAAAAAAAAAAAAAAGCTATCTAATGTTTTCGGGGTCCCTATAGAACGAAGACTAGATAAAACATCTTAGTTTTATATGTAGATTTCCTGTTATTGTTTGTTTTAGATTATGCGATATTTTGTGTAGGTATGGCATAACAAGTGGCAAGTAGGTATGGTGTGCCTGTATAGTACCCCTAACAGCCCCTAAAAAAATGCGGACAAATATGTTCTGAAGGGTCCGTCAACAAGCGGAAATTTATCAACAAACACGTTGTCCACAAACAACATGTGCGGCCTTTTGTTCCCTGTTCATTCGGGCGTTGTATATAGCATGCCTCTTTACTCGGAAGATGCTATGTAGGACAAACCCGGACGGGTGTCTAATGACCGGGCTCCGGAGACGCTGAGCACAAACTTTCATTTACACTCCACTGCAGGAGGTCACTTTCGGTGCATGTAAGCCCTGTGCGTGCAAACACCATCTTTGAAAAAACATCAATCATTGGCCGCTTTAAGAAAAACAACTGCGCGCGGTGCTCAGAGGCGTTCACCATCTTGTAGCCTGGCCGATCGCTGCGTTAGTCAAGCCGTCGGTTACTAGCTTTGAGTTGAAAAGGAAGTTGCCTTCTTGCGAACACTTTGGCGGTGACTGACTGTTCACCCACTGGTGCAGGCTCCCCTAATCGTACTTCATCTACTAACAGAGTTGTGAGTATTTCTACAAAAGGTCCATTGCTACTCATGGTTAATGCTGAGGAGGGCCAAGGCTGCCGTGAGGTTCGGGTATCTGTTTGAAGTCGCTGCCCGGCACCGGATCCTCAGTATGTCGCTCCCTTTGGAACTGTCTCTGTCGCGCCCTGCCAGAAAAACGAGCGTCCTTTCTTCTTCTTCCCTCACGGCGCCGTCCATCCACGTGCAGTGTGGCTCATTTTCCCCCACAATCTTCATTAAACTAGGTTTTCACGACATTAGGGCGACGCATTTGTACATACAATGGGTTGCTATTTAGTTTCGGTGCGACGAAGAGAAGAAAGATGCCCGCGAGTTTGGGGGAAAGGAATCCACGATTTGCCTCGAGTTCCTGTATAGGCTCCCTACGGGAGCCAGAGTTGCGCGTTCACGCATGGCATGTGGATCCAGCTCCTCACGTGACTGAATTCGGCGAATAGCAGCGCCGCGCGTTCGAGGCGCGCGGCGGGCTCAAAGGCCTGGGAACGTACGCCGGGGCGCGTGCAACGTCTACTTTGCTGCACGACACTTGATACGGCTCCTCACGTGATCGGATCTCGGCGAATAGCGGCGAGGGCGGCACGCGGCATGTGGAATCAAACGCGCAACTCTGGCTCCCGTAGGGAGCCAATACAGGAACTCTAGATTTGCCGAATAGTGCGCGCCGCCTATCGCGCAGCGCCGGAAACTTCGACATTTTGGGTGCGAGGCTGAAAAGTGGTTGGAATACAACTCGGCTTCGCGATGCATGGTTTGGCTTGATACATGTGGGGCGTAAAGTTCGTGCACGCAGTCTGTATCAAGCGTTGCCCCAAGACCCAGATTGAATATTGTGGAAAATTTCCCCAGGAGCGTACGAAAACGACGTACCCGTGACAAAATGTGTGCTGCAGATCCGTCAGTGCTCGTTCGGCAGCCATGGTGAGCCGTCCGTGTTCCTTCACCTCACAACAGCTATCCAAGCCTATCTTAGCAGGATACAGCCTGCTGCAAACGGAAATCTAAAAAAACAAACAAAAAAACTTGGCGTTTTCTTTGCTATAAAAGTTATCCGCGCAACCATACGAAATACAGTGCGTCGGCATGGCGACAAACAAAAGCGACTCGCGAGCTTTCTTCGTCCTCGCTCACCATGTCTTCGCTGTCTTCGCTTTTGCGCCTCTGTCGCAGCCAACGTTGGTCGCAGCCTAGGAATGGCCGGCACGCCTATTTGTTTTCCAGCCAACCAGGGGGCGCTAGCAACACGCTCTACTCGCGCTTGCGCAGCAGCTTTTTTGCAAATTTTGGGTTGTCAGCAACGCTGTCGCAAGACTCGCCACTGAAGCAATCAACTGGGCCATCCGGGTAAGTGAACAGTCTTCATCGAAGACGCCATGTGAAGGGTGCGTACTGGACTAGCATGCAGTACGTGATCATATTTTATATCTACGACTCCCACTTTGCCGAGACTAATGTCTTTCTGGCAAAATAATCGGTACAAGAACCCCTTAATAGGGCGGAAACACGACCATTGATCATAACGACACAATATGATGCTTCTTTCTGTATATGGCCTAATTTGACATTTTTGTGTGCCTATCATTACCTGAAAGGGGCCTGCCGAGCTTCGGCATCGTTGCTGAAGACTTCTTTTATGACGCGTCACATGCGCTGCTGCCACTCTCACGAAATAAAGATTGGCTGGAGGACAACCTTGCCGTTGATTCAAACATCACCTTTCTTTCTGATGAAGCCGCATTCCACTTGAAGGACAACTGCGGTTAATATTTTCAAATTTGGGACACGACTTTTTTCAGCTCAGTCAGAGATGCTGAATTACAAGGTTTTTTGACATTGTGTGTAGTTTCAAGAATATTATTGCTCAAAGTTTGGTTTCGGGCGTCTACTGCAAACTCGCAACTATCTGCTAGGGATGAATGGCAACACTGATCATCAGTTGTACGGCGACAAAGACGTCACGTTGGTGCTGTGGTGCGCGATACGACATGGAGCTGACTTGGAGAAGCTTTAAAGAAGTAAGATAAGCTGTCTCTTTTTTAGTCTTTTACGTCGTACATATACAGCGTCTGTAGGAATTATCAGTGCGTATCCATAAAGTTAGCGGCTAGAAAGCGAATGCAACGTGCTGTGTACCAGGGATTTTCCCCGGAATTGAAATTAGGGGGGGGGGGGGGTGTCTAAATGTTTAGGGGGGGGGGTGGCTGGGGGTGGACATTGATAATAAAGGAGTCGTTGCGAATTAAGGGGGTGCCTTCAGAAAAACAAAGGGGGAGGGGTGTACACTTAGGGGGTGTGAACGGAAATCACTGCTACGAATTTCCCCGAACTGCGAGAAATGCAACAACATGCATCGAAACCATCAGCCTTTTCCTTCTTGAGTGTTCTTCATTCGAGACTGAAAGGTGCCTTCTGAAAGGGATTCGAAAAATGGCGGCGTGTTCAGGAGGCGACGATGGTTTGGCTTCAAAGATGTTGAGGGGTGAGCCCATCCCTGCTGCCGAATCGTGTCCTAACTTCTTTTGGGCTTTCTGGTGGATCGTTTCCCCAAAAAACCCTGAAGAAACGTCGGAAAGAACGGGCCCCTGCGATCGAGAACAAGAAGCCATATACACGACGACGAAGGGATCCGCCGTAGGATCCAGGCCCACCGCCGCAACGGCGGGCACGGACTGCCGGACCCGTGTTACGTTGCCAGTCGCGACACCATCATCACAGGCGCTGCTCACGGCGGTCATCACTATAGGTGAGCAGCTCCCACTTCCATCAACTCGTCCGGCTTCTGTCGTAGAGCAAGCGTTACGGGCTTTGCTTTAGCACACGCAGAGGGAAAGCCTCTGCGTGTGCTTCCACCAACAGAAGAAACAGCTATTGCAGCAAATACAACTAGAACTGCATCAGACTTCTCAGCGCTAGTCCAGCTTGGTGGCATCGAGGGGATTCTGACGTCCATTGACTGTAAGAGCGTGAAGAGCGGCGTTACTGGTGGCACGCTTCAGAAAAACAGTGACGGTACCGACTGAAACACCGTTACGTACATGAAACAGAAGCGGAAATGCGTACGTGTCAATCCTTTTCCGCTACATCGGGCGGTGTCGCAGCCAAGCCCCGTCTTAAGCGCTTCATCGAGTATAAGATCCGCCTCACTCGGACCCGGACCTCGATCAAGCCACTGCTACCACGACTGAAAACCATGCTCAAGGCAAAGCATACTACGGCAGCATTTACAATGAACTTGATAAAAAAAGTGAAAGCCGTTAACAACTTCCTGTAACGCCGAATTAGAGCGCATATCTCGTGAGGAGGAGGAGGGAAGGGTACTGGGGGCTTAGTCATGTGACCTCGGTGGGGGGGGGGGGGTCACGTGACCTTGGGGGTTCACGTGACCTCGGGGGGAGGGGGGTCACGTGACCTGAGGGTCAAGTGACGATGCCGATGATGTCATCAGTGACGTCACTGATGACGTCATCCGTGACGATAACGATGCGGGTGCCGATGACGTCATCAGTGACGTCACTTATGACGTCAGAAGTGATGATGACGATGCGGATGTCGATGACGTCATCAGTGACGTTACTGATGACGTCACCAGTGACAATGCCGATGCCGATGACGTCACACGTCCCATAATGCAGCGCGCGGTTACGCCGACGGCGACGGCGACGGCGACGGCGACGGTGACGGCGACGGCGACGCCGACGCCGCTCAAGCCGGAAACGGGCCCCTAAGAGCTGCGCTCTAAAAGGCAAGCCCCATTTCGGTCAGAATTAACTCGGAGGATGTTGCTAACTCTATTTAGGAGATCCGGGAAGTCACCGTTACGGGACAAACTATAGACCTTTTTCGCAAGGGCGCCGCCATCTTGAATTGTCGTCACTTCCAGTATGGGCGAAAACATTGTTTTGCCGTCGCCACGTCAATAGAAGGCATTTAGGACATAAACGTAACCGTCACACATTCTAGTTTTGCCTCCCCTATATTTTTTTACTATTTGCAGGTTAAAACGTTCTGATAGTTTTTCGTCGCCCATACCGGATATGCCTACTTGGCGGTCGGGGACGAGAGTAGGCAGAAAAGGTCTATACGTGTGCAGGTATTCGAGACATATGGAGCCGGGAGTCATTTATGACATTCACACACTAGAAGAAAACCAGCAGGACGAGGTCCTGAACCTTGAACTTGGTTCTACGAAGATTCCCGTGGTGGCAGCCCGGTGTTTAGGCAAGACCACGACGGCGGCACTGTCTTATGACAGCGACAAGATCCCGCGATTTGTGCTCTACGACGGGTGGTACATGCTAGTATTCCCGTCCAAGCCAAAGGCGGTTACCTGCACCGTGCTCTGCCATCGCCTGGGCCACAAGCCGGACATATGCCCCCCGTCCCGGTTTGTCCCACCTGCGATAAGATACACGACAACGTACCCCAGGGTGGCAGCTGCCCAAGACCTGACTCCCTGTTTTGTCAAGGGTGTCGTAAGCTGGGAACGTGGGTACTGACCGAGCCTACCCAATTTGGGTGGAGACAATCAAGCCAATCTGGGAGGAGGTCAAGAAACACAGGGAGCTGAACAAGATTCAGTAACAACGAGAGATCGCGTCGCGGGAACTCAAGGTCTCGTTGCCACCAAGCTTCACCAGGTGGGCCGACATGCTCAAGCGCGACAACACCGACACCTCCTGCGGCTCCTGAGTGCAAGAGTTCAAGAACTCTTGCATTTTCCTGAAAGGTGAGTTGGATGGGCTCAGGATCATGGTGGAAGCCCAGCAAGAGGAGCTCGTTTTGTATAAGGGGACGTTTTCAGAAATAAGAGCTTTCTTCACCAGCAACACCTCGCTCATCACTGCTACATCATTATTCGTGTCGTACAGTAGAATTGCAATGGGCTCGGCGGGTGGCCGGCTGAGCTACGAGCAAGATTCAGCGACAAGCGTGCGGAGAAGTCTGACGCCATCTTGCTCCAGGAGGCAAACACGCGCACAATCAAGCTTCATGTATTCAACGCGTACTGATGGCCGTCCACCGTTTCTCTTCGTACCGGCGAGAGAGACGACCTCCCGGGAAAGTATCTCGTGTACGTGCGGTCGGACTAGGCCCAGCACCAGATCTACCTGGTTAAGTACCGCACCCATAGTCAAGAAGTCTTCGCCGTCCGTACCACGGTTCATCAAAGCGTGAACGTCATTTCTACTTTTTCGTACTACAATCACAGCAACACGCAAAAATGGGACAATGGGTAAATCTTTTACTTGAATGATCTCTGCCCGCGCGACAAGAAGCTCTATGAGGGCGACTTTAACATGCAGCATCGTTTGTGTGGCTACGATCGAGACACCGGCTTCGCAGAGATATTCACCGGAGAAATGTAAGCACGTTGCATACCGCTGGTTAACAAGCCTGGAGTCAAGACGATGGTTGGGGATGCCCGGAGTAGGGACACGACCCCGGACCTGACTTGGACCTCGAACCCGCACAGCCAGCATCGCAAGTAGAAGTGTTTGCGTGACTCCTGTGGAAGCAACCAGTGCCCAATCTTCTTCCAGTTTTCCCCAACCAGAAAGCCAGAGCGGCATTATACGCATAGAACGCACTATCAACTGGCACAATTTTTTGCGTGCGCTAGAGCAAGCGAACTTCTCTGGGGAGGTATCCTTCGAGGCAATCTTGAAATCGGCGCTGAAAAAAGCGACTGCTGAAACTCGCGTTGAGATAGACTCAACGACACCTGATCGCCAACTGCTACACCTGTGGGCAAAAAGACTGCAAGCGGTACAGCAGTTCCGGGACGACCGCAAGGCTCCACATGCCCAACGTGGGCTTACGCGCGCATCGGTGGATGCCAAGCACTATGCCAAGCTATTGAGTTGTAACCGCTGGCTGGAATTCAGTACCTCCCTTTCAGAGAAGACGTCGGTGGAAAAGCTCTGGGCGATCAGCCGAACGCCTCTAGGGAAAGGGGAGAGGGGCGCAACTTCGACGATGGCACTCAAAATGAGCAAAACGGGCGACCAGCTCGCCGACATGGCAGGGAACTTATTTTTCCCCAGCCAGACAGCGCGAGGGAAACTCCAGCACTGTACCACACTGGGATCCTGCCCCCGGACGATGGCACGGACCTGCCATTCACGCTGGGCGAACTCGAGTGGGCTCTCCACAAGTGCGGATTGGATTGGACCGCGTCACAATGGCCATGCTGAAGAATCTAATAGATAGTACCAAACTACAACTGCTCGAGCTGGTGAACCATGTCTGGGTCACAAGCAAGCTGATCACTGGAAATACTCTCTAGTGATACCAATACCAAAACTCGGCAAAGATAAGGGCACGTTGAGCAACTATATTCCCATCACTGACGTCCTGTACGTGCAAAGTTATAGAGCGGAGGTCCTGTCCCGAATCGGCTGGTACCTTGAAACGACAGGAGCCTTCCACCCTTCGCAGATTGGGTTCCGGTCAGGTCTTTGCACTCAAGATAGCTTCACACTCATCTCGGATGACGTAATCCCTAACGTGTACCGATATAAGTACCAAACCATTGCGGCAATCAATGTAAAAAAAAAAAAGTTCGATTCGGTGCCCCATTCCACTATTATTTGAGAAACCCGGCGGCTAGGCATTGCTGGACGGACTCTTAACTTCATCCATAGCTTCTTGGTAGGGCGAAATTTCTCGGTTCGTTGTGGCGGACACGACAGCGAGTCTAAATCGAGCCGAAGAGAAAAGGGAGGGGGAGGGGGGGGGGGCAGAGGGATTGGTGCTCTCGCCCACCTTATTTAACTTGACCATGGAGGAGCTATCTACGATACGATACGATACGATACGAGTTTATTTTTCACCACAGATACATGTGGTGAATGGGAGGCCGGAGAAAAAAGCTGCAGAAATGCAGCTTGACTAAGCTCCGGTCCACCCATTCAGCAGCTACGGCAGAGCACAGGGAGATCTATTTACGAAGTGTGTGAATAGGACGTATAATGGACAACATGCAAGGCTAAATGAACAGTTCAAGGAGAGTGCTTTTGGACAAATGTACAACATCAATATTTCTATTAAAGTAGCTATTCAATAAAACAGCCAAAGTGTAACTTATTCTTTGTTTACCATAATTGGTCCTACACTTCGGAATCTGCCAAGGCTGGTGATGTCTACATGAATAAAAGTCAGATTTTTTTTTTTAAATCCGATAGTTTAAGAACAATATCTGAGCGCCCAAATGCCGCATATTTATACGCGATGGTTAATCGATAATCATAGACTTGTTGTATATTCAGAATTTTGTATGCTTTAAACAAGGACTGTGTTGGATGTATGTAGGGGACATTTGCAATTATTCTAATCACCTTTTTCTGCAGTAAATGTAGTAGGTTTAAATTCGAGAAAGATGTGTTTCCCCAGACTAGATTACAATAACACAAATGAGAATAAAATAATGAATTATATAGGACCCTCTTTACACTTGTTGGAAGAATATGTCTGTGTTTATTAATAATTCCCACGATTTTTCCCAGTTTAGCGCAGATATATTTAACATGATTAGTCCAAAGCATGTTTTCCGAGAAAACAATTCCAAGCGTTTTAATACTGCTTACAAATTCAATATTTAAAAAACCAAAATTAAGAGGATCGTAAACTTCATTACTCGGACCCCGTGGACGGAACATCACGGCTTTTGTTTTGGATACATTAATATGCAAGCAGTTTAATTCTGCCCAAGTTTTTAACTTTAAAAGAAACGCATTAGCTTTATCCCTCAGACCCGCTTCGCATATGTCTGAAAAAAAATATACTTGTATCATCCGCATAGATTATATATTTACATCCTGAGTCAATGTTCACTATATCGTTAACATACAATAAAAATAGAAGTGGTCCCAGAATACTGCCTTGCGGTACTCCTGATGAAATGTTTAAAAGGGTTGAGCGTTGGTCATTGATTAGAACCAACTGAGAGCGATATTTTAGATATGATTTAATTAAGGCAAGTGGAAGATCACGAATACCGTAAGCAAACAATTTTTCTAGTAAAATCAAGTGGTTAATACAGTCAAAAGCTTTGCTAAAGTCTAAAAATATTCCGAGCGTTAATTTTTTTTCCTCAAAGTTTCTGAGTATTTCCTCTTTTTGAACTAATAACGCTGTTTCTGTTGATCGTTTTTTTCCGGAAGCCAAATTGACATTCTGTTATAAGGGAGTGTTTATCACAAAAATTTACAATTCGAGAGTGAATTATTTTTTCTAACCCCTTTGAAAACACTGGTAAAATAGATATTGGTCGGTAATTTCCTAATTCATTTTTGTTTTCGCCTTTAAAAAAAGCTAAAACTTTCGCAATTTGCATCTTTTTGGGGAATGTACCGGATGACATGGCAAAATTGTAAATAAACGTTAGGCATGGGGCGATAATATCGATCACATATTTTACAGGTAGAATTTGTAAATCATCCGCATCACGACTGCGACTATTGCTAATACACGTGACAGAGGAATAGACCTCAGCTTCGTCTGTAGGGGAAAGAAATAGTGATTGTGATGTTGATAAAACACTTTTTGACGCATTAGAGTTGCAAGTGCTACTACCTATGTTCACGAAGAAATTATTAAATTCGTTCGCGAGGTGCTGGCCACTTAAGACTTGTCCGTTCCGTTCTAGGCTTTCAAGCTTATTTGAGCTGTATGACGTATTAAAAACGCTCTTTAAACGTTTCCACAACAGATCGGCTTTTCTCAGGCACTCAGCATCGAATAAGCTAAAGCAATACATCTTTTTTGCTCTTCTAATATCTGTGGTTAATATATTTCTGTACTTTCTAAACTCTTCTAATACAGTTTTATCTCGAGTTGTCAGAAATAATTGATAAAGCTGGTATTTCTTGCGTGTTTTTTTTTTTTTTTAAGTGTTGATGTCATCCAAGGTTTCCTTCCCTTTCTGGCGATCTTTACGGCCTTGACCGGAAAGCAGTCAGAATAAGCCTGTTTAAACTTTTCAATAAACTTTTTATACGCACTATCAACGTCAGCACTGCCGATATATCCTCCCAATTCGTGTTAACTAGCCTCTGTCTAAACATATCTAGTGTGGCTGGTGTAATGTCCTGAATGGTTATTGTAGTTGTTTCATGTTTGCGTGGTTCTCGTATTGTGTTGACTAACATAAATATGGGCAAATGGTCACTAATGTCTGAACTCATTACGCCAGCCTTGACCTTTTCCTTATCATAATTAGTAACGAATAAATCAATTAAAGTTGATGTGGTCGACGTAGTGCGAGTGGGGTGCGTAATACAATTGAAAAAGTTATTTACCGTTAATAATATCAACAGGTCAGTAGCGCTTGTGGTATCTTCTAATAAATTTATATTGAAATCTCCGCCAAGAAAAAGAGAATATTTGCATTCGTTTGCATAACACGGCAGTTTATCTAGAAACGTAAAAAATTGAGCTACATTGCCGCTTGGTGGGCGATATACAACAGAGAATATGTAAACGTTTTGCTTTACGCATAATATTTCATAATCTTCTGTAACGGTTGTATACTCTTCGACAATTTCAAAGTCATCACTCCCCACTAGCATAGCAACACCACCCCCATGCCCAGATAAACGATTTTGATAAAAATGTTGATATTGAGGTAAAATAAAAAAAATCAGTTTCATCTCGGAACCAAGTTTCGGTAAGCATTATCACGTCAAATGAGCAGTTAAATGATTTAAACAGAAGCCTAAGATCGTCCGACTTAGATCTAGCTGATCTAACATTTAGGTGAAAGAGTTTCAAAAACTTACAGATAGACCTGCGTCCTTGCAGATATCTTGTGGTAAGAATAAATTGGTTACTGCCATGTTTGAGTGCTAATGTATAAATCAAATCTAATCAAATCACCACCGTGCAGTTCCTCCCTAGCAGATCTTAAGAAGTTCATCGCAGTGTTCAATCGATATGATATGCGCGTTTTCTGCTTTGCGGGCTAAAATCTTGCCATTTTGTACCCACACGAATTTCCAGCCGATATCGCGTTTCCTAGCGATAGCCTGACCAAGCAATTTCTTCAGGGCCGGGCACAGATGCTCGTTCACGAAGACAGGCACGTTATCAGAAAGGCCCAAGTCTTCATTCGTTAGCCGTTTTACTCGGGCGCTTGCAAGTACCCTGTCACGCTTTTCCCTACGGATGAACTGCACGATAATGTTTTGTTTGGCGTGTTCTCGAGTGCGGACACGGTGGCAGATTTCAACGTCCGATTCATCAATCGGTTCGCCGATTACCTCCCCTAGCTTACGCAATGTTGAAATGAAATTCTCGTTTTCGGCCACCGGAATACCTTTGACTTCGATATTGTAGGCGCGAGAGTGTTGTTCACAGCGTACGATGCCCGCTTTGTTTGCTCTCATTTCTGATTCAAGCGCGAGGCACCTTGCTCGCAGTTCTTCGTTTTCTTTCTTTAGTTCCTCGTTGACTGTAATTCCGCTTTCAAGCTTCTCTTTAATATCCTCATATTGAGCATTGATGAAGTTCATGCTGGACTTCACGCAGCGCTGACTGACAACTCGAGTGTATTATGCATCATCTTCATAATCATCTTCAAATCAGTGTATTATGTGTATTATAAAATCAGTGTATTATTAAAAGTGTATTATGCATCATCTTCATAATAATCTTCAAAATAGGAGTAACATCTCCTATTTTATCATTTATTTAAATAAAATATAAAACGACATATAGAACGATGAATTCTAACGTCTTCGTTCTACATGTCGCTTTCCTTTAACACCTGTAACTTACCATCGCACTCTAATTCGTCGGGTATAATTTAATATTTGAATTGGCTTTCAGAAACATTATGCAGGTCTGCTGAATATACCTCGACATGTAACGTTTTTAGCATGACTTTGTTCTTGCCCTACTTAAGAACTTTACAGAGCTTATGAGAATCCTGGTTTAGTACAGTACGTGATAAGAGAGTGTTACGGGGCACCGACATTCTTCAGAGCTCCGTAGGGGCAAGACTTTTATTTGTGAGACGTCATAATTAATACACATTCTATATTAAAATATGTTGGAAGATCGCGTAGGCGGCGACCACCCTGCTTGTGAAGTAAGACTCCCCTGAGAGTGCGTATTGCGTTTTTGGTTTTGTTTATCGTACAATGTTTCTTTTTCATTGCGTTAAAGAAAAGATTCACAGTTTTGTCAATAAATAAATGAAAAGTTAAAACAAATAATAAAAAACGTTCAGCCTTTCACTCTCGTGAAGACGGAAGACCAGCGGAGCTGTACTCGATACACTGTGTGCTTCTTCTTCGTCGTCGTCTGTTTTTTCGCGCTGTTTTCTACGATTAATTCCCACCAACCCCCCAACTATCCATTCTTCTATTAGGATGGATGGATGATTAATACGCTGAGCCCTTTGGATCGGGCGGTAGCTTACGACGCCCCTAGCATTTGTCTTACCCTTTAAGCTTAGAATATTGAAACGTGAAAACTAGATTCACTCCGTACTGAAAAAGAAAGTGAGCTATAAAACCCTTTGCCATCAGTTATAAGAGTTGTTGTTGAATTATGATATGATGGTTCGGCTGTCTTGGTGGGAGTGGCCTGAGACAGGAAAAGGGGGGGGGGGGCATGGGTTTAGGGGGGGAAAGGGAATGAATGATGTGAAAAAAAAAATATTAAATGTGATGATGGTCCCCGTCTCCCTGATGTAGCTCATCAGGGAATCGAGGATTGCTTTTCTGTGCTGCGTGTTCCTGGGGTCGGGACCACTCCTCAAGCGTCGCCGGTCTTTTCTTCCTCTTCCCGAAGAGATTGGATCGCTTTCTTCCTCAGCCGTTCCAGGCCTGCACAGTCCCAGAGGAGGTGGCGTAGTGTGGCTGTATTGTTCCCGGGCGCAGGCCTTGATCTGGAGACCTCGAGGTCGACGAGCCCGAAGCTCGCTTGTTTGGCCGTGTGAATGCTGTTCCGGTCCTGATCCGTCGGACTCGGACAGCTGCCCATCTGGTATAGCTCGTTGGTATGTTGTCTTCTTGTGACGGCAGCAACCCTCTGAGGTAGGCCTTCCTCCCTGCCTGGCAAGTTCAGCAGCCTGTTCCTCAGGGTCTACCGTGTTATTCGTTTTATAATGAGAGGTCGGGCCAGTCGCGGAGCCGTGAAATATTTCTTCCGCTGCGGCCCTGTGTGCCCTCTCATTCCCGGGGATTTTGCTGTGCCCGGGAAGCCATGTGATGTGCAGGTCGGTGCCACGTATGCGAAGTTCCGTCGCCACTTTCTTAATCTTTTTTATTGTCCGGCCCCTTGGTCTGCTGCTGCGTGTTGCGTTAATCGCTGCTTGCGAGTCTGTGAAAATTCTGGCGTGAGGTGCCGTCGCGCTCTTTCCTACGATGTCCTGGGCCGCCGCCAATATCGCCCTCAATTCGGCTTCCCTCACCGTCGTGCCCAACGGTAGTGATTCGGTTTGTGTCCTGCCTCTCCTTGCGTCGTGCCAAGCCGATGTCACTTTGTCACTGTTCTTTGCGGCGTCGGTGTAGCGCACTTCTTCGTTTGGCGCATGTGTTTGGCACCATGCCGCGTGCATCTTAGCGGCTCTAGCCCTCTTCCCTTGGTTGAGAACTTGAGGTAGAGGCCGATGATCCGTTATCATCTCGTCCCGCCACGGAGGTAGCGCCTCTTCCAATGGCGGCTTGTTGCTTGTCTCGTATCCCAGGTCTTGCAGGAATCTACGTCCATGTTTAGTGCGCTCTAGCCTTTGAAACTGAGCGATTGCTTGGGTTTCGGCCCTGTCTTTTATGTTGTTCATTTGTGCTTCCTTTTCTAGCATTTCGAGTGGTGTGTATTTGGGAAGGCCCGTGACTACTCGCCTGGATTGGTTGTTAAGTCTCTCGAGTTTCTTCCACTGCGTCTGGTTGAGATTCAGCCAGTTGCAACTGTACAGTGCTCGTGACGTGAGAAGGGCCTCTGTGAGGATACGCAGGGCCTTTTCATCTGCTCCCCAGGACTTACTTGTTGTTTTATTTATGAGCTTGAGACCCTGAGCCCACGCCTTTTTCATCTCCGGGATCCATCTCGTGCTTCTTGCCGTCTGCTCGAAGGTGACTCCAAGGATTCTGATATGTGGCTTATGGCCGATTTCTTGTCCATTGAGTTCTAGCCGTACTGATCCTGCTATTCCTTTCTGTGGTCCCTAGGGCGAGCGACCATCATATATTGCGTTTTCTCTGATGTCGCTTCCATCCCCACCTCTGCCAGGTAGGTGGCTACTTCATCTATGCCCCGCTGCATTGTGCTCTCTTGTTCCCCCAGGGATCCCCCTCGGGTCCAGAGCGTCACATCATCCGCATAGATGAGTGAATCCCAGCCCTTCGATGACTCGAAGCCGAGCTGGGAGACCCGCCATTACCATATTGAAAAGGGTCGGCGATAGAACTGCCCCCTGTGGCACTCCTCTTTTAATTGGCGTTTCTGGGCCCATGGTGCCCTCCGATCTTCACCTGGAACCTCCTGTCGCGCAGGAAGTCTCGTAATGAAGTTCAGAGTTCTTCCACGGATGCCGCATGCTTTTGCCTCCCGGACGACTGCCCAGTGCGGCACTGAATCAAACGCCTTGCGTATGTCCAGGGCGACCACGAGCCGTGGGTCTTGTTTGTCTTTTTCGGCCAGCACCTCCTCATAGAGCAACCTGAGGCTGTCTTGTGTCCCCATTGCTTCGCGAAAGCCCGTTTGCCGGGGATCCAGGCATTCGTGTTTTTCCAAGTACCATTGTATCCTCCTGAGCACGATTTTCTCCATCGTCTTGCAGATATTAGATGTTAGAGATACAGGTCTCATATTTTCAATGCGATCAAGCAGTTTGCCGGGCTTGGGTATTGGGGTGACCCACGAGAGTTTCCAGGCTCTCGGTAGCCTACCCTCTTCCCATACTGTGTTGTACTTGTCGAGAAGTTTCTGCTTCGATTCTTCCGGTAGGTTTCTGAGGGCTTGGTACGTTACCCCGTCCGGGCCAGGAGCACTACCGGTCTTCGCCGTGTAGATTGCCTCGATTAGTTCTCCCATATTTAGTGGGTCTTCCATGCCTTCCTCTTCTGGCGTGCGGGTGTTCATTGCAACCGGTCTCTGGTTTGCGCTATCGTCTTCTTGGGGAAAGAACAATTTTCCAACCCTGATCGCCATCTCTTCCTCGCTGATATTGAGCTTGAGGGCCAGGTTCTGCGCAGCGTTTCTTGTCTTGCGCTTTGCTCCGTTCAGTCCCTTGTAAGTTCTCCAAGCTCTTCCCATCCCGTTTCGTGCGTTAAAGTACCCGCAATGGGTCCTCCATCTCTCCCGACCCAGCTGTTTAGAGTACTGCCTCGCTTTCGCTGCTGCTCGTTTGAGCTTGATTTTTAGATGCAGCGTCCTGTTCTTTCGGTACCGCTGCAGTGCTTGTAGACGGCTGGCCCAGAGGTTTAGCAGGTGATTGTCCGGTGTTGGGGCTCCAGGCTTTACTAGAACTTTCGTCTTTGCTTCGCTCAGAGCCGTCCGAATGCAGTCCTCGATGTCTCGGCTGTCCTCTGTCTCAAGCAGTTCCCTAAAACGATCCCATTTGACTACTGGTCTTTGTTCTTTGCCACTGTTGCGTTGGCCGTGGTGGATCTTCATTTCTACCGGAAAGTGGTCACTGTCAAGGTTGTCTCTCCACGTTGACCAGTCGAGCACTAGGCTTGCAGTGGCCCAGGAGAGGTCCGGGGTGGAGTCCTTTTGCCTACTATGCATTCCAATCCTTGTCTTGGTCCCCGGCTCGTTGCGAAGTGTAAGGCCCGCAGTTTTCATTGCGTGTTTAATTTGCCGGCCTTTTCTCGTGCTGTTGGAGTACCCCCAATCTTTGTGTCGAGCGTTGAAGTCCCCGGCTATGACAATCGGGTCCCCTTCGGCTAGACCGACAAGTTCGCCTATCCATGCCGTTGCTTCCTTGTCATCTTCCGTTGCCGTTCCTGGTCTTATATAGACGGAGGCTAATGTCATCCTTTTCCGTTTGTGACTGAGCCTTACGGCTACCACTTCTCTGTTGCCAGTGCAAAGTGACGCCGTATCGAGCTGGGCATGTGGTATGTGCCGCAGGACTGCTACTGCTGCCCAGCCTTTCTTCGTCTCTGGGTTCCTTTCGCTCGGTCTTGGGGTAGTTACTATGGTCGGGTTTCGTGTAGAAACTATAGCAGGGGAACGTTAGGTTTGGGGTTCGTGTTTCTTGAAGAAGGAGTACATCCGGCGGCGGCTGTCTCTCGAATCTCAACCTCAGCTCTGCACTTTTGGTCGAAAATGTGCAGCAATTCCATTGGACAATGCGGGTCTGTTCCGTGGTGGCCTGTCCTGTACTGCTATGGGAGTTACTTCCCATGTCGCAGCAACGCCAGCTCCTTCTTGATCTCTCCGATGGCCTCGAAGATCATCTTGAATCCGATGTGTACGTCGTTCTTGAGTTTATTCATCTCTTTCTCGGCGTCGAGGTCTGACGCCTGCTGGCTTGGTTGTTGTCGTTGGGTGCATTTCGCCCATTCCGGTATCCATGTGGGAAGCTCGTCTTGATCGTTTTCCCCGGTGCCTTGGGTCGCTCCGTGATAGGACTTGGCAGCTGCAGCGTAACTCTCTTTATTTGCGCCGGAGGTTTGGGTGTCATCTTCTTTTTGTCTGGAATTCTTCTTCTTGGACAGTCGTTACTGGTGGCCGGATGTGGGCCGTCGCAGTTACGACATTTTGGTTCTCGGTCGCACTCGTCCATTCCTTCGTCGTGCACGTTCCCGCACTGACCGCACCTTCGTTCCTTGCGAGGGCAGACATCCGCCTTATGCCCGAGCTCGTGGCAGCTAAAGCACACGATCGGGCGCGGGCGGTATTCTTTCACGCTCAAGATTGCTTGGCAGAAGACGACCTTCTTGGGCAGTTTGTTACCTTCGAAGGTAACTAACACCGAACTTGTGCCTTTACCCATAAGTCGGGCGGCGATGATCCTTGCCTTGTCGCATTTCATGTCTGCGAGCAACGTCTCTGGTGTCTCTTCGCTGTTGTCTCCCGGGGGGTATATGACACCGCGGATCTGGTTCTTCTCCATTGCTCTGTAGGGACAAACTGTATACTGCTTGCCGTTCTTCTCTATTGCCTTAAGCCGTAGCAGCTTTTCTGCCGTGCCTTCTTCTTGCGTAGTGAGCGTAATAGTGTTGGTCTTTGTCTGATACTGGATTTTGAAATTCTCTTGGCTTTCGATTCCTGCAGTTTCCGCGGCCTGCCTGATGTCCCTGGCTCTGAAGCCATTTACTGCTTCCTTACATACCGGCTTAAGGACAATGGCCCTGGTAGTTTTACTCTCTGGCCTCTCATCGATGGACATAGCAGCGGCTTTCTTTTCAGGCTCTTCGATTGACGTAAGCGGTCGTTTACGGCGGCGCCTGTTCTGGACTGGTGTCCAGGAGTTGTCCTCCATATTCTCCGCCAAAAGGGTGGCTTCTGTCTCGTTAGGTTTAGCATTATTGTGCTGCTTGAGCTATCGTGGGATATTCTTGTCCAAGGCTTGAGCTCACCTTTTCTGCTGCGGCTGGTTGCGCGCCTTTTCCTTGCTGTGCGGTAGCGAGGTAGGTCAAGAAGCTTACAAAGAGCCTTCCGATATCTTCCCTCGCAACTCCAAATTCGTTCAATTTGCCGAGGGTGTTCTGGTCCAGTACAATTTGAAGGCCTTCCGTCGATGAGCCCGCCGTGGTCGCGGTTGTCCCTGTAGCGGCAGCCTGAGTTTCCGTGCCTCGCATTCCATACGTTAGGTTTAGCGAGGTGTCCATAGTCTCGGGTTCCATATTCACCAAACTGGTCCCTCCCGGATCCAAAATCGACGGTTGGAGGGTGGCGGAGGGTTCCCCTTGATCCATGGGGCCCTTTTCCGGGGCGCGAGTGCCTTTTAAACTCGGAGTTATAATATCTGTCGGCGGAGCTAGGAAAAACACGTCCGTTAGAACGAGCGCTTCGTCGTCGTCCAGTTAATAAGAGAATGCCTAGTTTTCTCTCGCTTTCTGCCACCATTCACTTAATCTTTGCTTGGTAATCTCTACTGTCTTGAAATCCACTTTTCCTTCGCTGTCTCTAAAACCCAATGACTTTATTAAATCTATGTTGTCTTGGGTATGCATAGGGTGAAGCCCTTTACAGTAGAGTATCAAGTGCTCAGCCGTCTCGTCCTCCTCTCCACAAGCAGCGCACACTGTGTCCATTTCCTGGTACTTCGCTCTGTATGTTCTGGTTCCCAAAACCCCTGTCCTTGCCTCAAACAACAATGAGCTTCCCCTAGAATTGTCATAAATGCTTTCTTTGGCAATAACTGTTTTGTTTAATCTATAGCTCTCCAGCGCCTTTTTTGTCTGCATTCCCTCTAGCCACCGATCTCTTTCTGTGGCCTTAACTTTCTTCTTAACTGAGACCTGCTCTTCTGTAACCCCACTATAGCCTAAAAACTTTCCTCTTAATTTCCTAGTGCGCTGTCTCCATTTTGTGTCTATACTCCTCATGGATAAATAGCTGAAAACCTTTCGTGCCCATTGCTGCCCATCCATTTGCCTCAACCGATCCTCAAATTCTATCTTGCTCACAGCTTCCCTGCCCTCAAACGACGCCCATCCCATGTCTCCTTCTACTCCCTGGTTTAGTGTTTTGCAATGTGCCCCCAAAGCCAGCCTACCTACTCCACGCTGTTTTATTTCTAGTCTTGCATGCACTTCGGGTTTCATGCATAGCACTGCGTTTCCATAAGTTAAGCCAGGCACCATGACCCCTTTCCAAATCCCTCTCACCACCTCATACCTGTTGTAATTCCAAAGTGCTCTATTTTTCATTACAGCTGCATTTCTGTTGCCCTTACCTATTATATACTTTTCATGCTCACTGAGATATTCTGCACTATCACATATCCATGCTCCTAGATACTTGTATTTACTAGCTCTCTCAACTGTAATATTCTGTATCTTCAGTCTCTCAACATCATCATTGTTAAAAATCATGACTGCTGATTTTTCACTCATATTATAGCTGGAAAGGTTGGCGCAATCTACGAGCGACGGCGGAAACCATACTGGTTGTGTGCTTGCCGCCGTCGTTTATAGATGGCGGTAGCTGTCCAGGTAGGTTTGTGTCGATGTACCGGACACGATCCGGGGGCACCTAGCCCTTAACAGCTCCGCTGTAAAATAGATGTCCCGAAGAGAGATGAGTCTTCAAGCGGAATGAACATTTGTCGCAGCTCCCAGCAGAGGGGAACTTACATGTGAGAAAGGAAGCAGATGGCCGACTAAAAATGAAACATTTAATTGCAGGCGGCAGACTAAAAAGCAAGTGCGCTCCGCCAGCTTGTTTTTCAGTCTGGCGCCAGTAAATGGGAGCCCGTTTGCAAAAGCAGAGAGGATATCCGTTCTAGATATCCGATTGTAAGAAGCGAAATTGTAATGGAACCGCTGCACATCTGGCAGCATTATATTGTAGAAGGCCCTTTCACGTCACTACAAAAACACCAATGCGATAGGTTAAAGAGACGCTACCAAACTACAATGCGCTTCGAAAAAACAAAGATCTTTTTGAATATACATTAAACAAATTGGAGCAGTGATGTATAATATTTTCTCGCCAACTTGAGAGAGAAAACGACCTTGCTAACTTTGAAGATTGCTCAATCTTGTCATGTGCCGAAGGCAAAAGTTGAGGACCCAATACCAAAGCTACAGGGTGAAACAAGGAGACGGCAGGCTCTTTAAATCGACCGGAAAATTCGGTTTCTTAAAGGGATACTGAACCAAAGGATTTAGTATCCATAATAAGTGGCGCACGTCTTTCCACGAGCCTGCAGCCGCCGGTGTGCGCGAGCACACGCAACAAAAATGACGTCAAAGACCCCCATTCGCGGTTAAGATGACAGTGAAATGTATTGGCTTCGGGCCAAAGTAGAATAAAGACAAGTTTTTCATCTACACAGTGGTGTCTGGTGTAAAAGGTATGCGATTAATTGGTCTAACAAGCACGTAGCTTTCACTTGTAGAGATGAAAAGCCTGTCTTTATTCTCCTTTGGCCCGAAGCCCATGCATTTGACTGTCGTCTTAATTAAAGGGGTACTCCGGCGATTTCTTCATGGTCCCCGATTTGCTTGAAATTTCGCTAAACTCGCCAAACAACATCGCTAAAATAGTATCCCAAATACTAGGTTAAAATAATTTTTTTTTGCGAAGTTATTGAATTTACAATTTTGGTCCTCACCGTGTTTTTCAAACTGAAAGTCTCTACTGGCAACAACGAAAAAGTGACGTCAGTGGAAGGCAGGGGTTCACTCTTTGGTCTGTAGAATTTGTTCCCAACTGATTTGAAGCAGCTTTATGGTGTCAAATGAATGCTTTGGAAGCTCGCTCCAGGATCCGCGCTCCAGCACCGAACAAATGATTGGCATATTCTATTTTTTAGACTGTTCGCTCGACTGGCCAGCCTGCCCGCCACTGACGTCACGGCACTGAAAAGTGCGGGTAAATTTGAATGTTGGTTTTTGCATCATTTTCGTTTGCCGATTTCGCAATAACTATTATGAATTTCGCGATACTAAATAGCATACCGGAAAGTGTAAAGGCCGGGGAGTCAGAAAATATAGTTAGTTGAGGTAGCTCATAAATCGCCGGAGTACCCCTTTAAGCGCGAAAGGAGATCTTTGACGTCATTTTCGTTGCGTGTGCTCGCGCAAACCAGCGGCTGCTGGCTCGTGAAAAGCACGTGCGCCACTTATTATGGACACTAAATTCTTCGGTTCAGTATCCCTTTAACCTATCGCGCTACGACTTTGTGCAGCGTTGCCCACAGATGGTGCATTTTTTTTTTGTAAAATTTGCAAAGAACGAACTTACCTGAGGAAAAAGTAAAGAAAGAAAAAGGCTTAGCTCCTATGGAAACGCAGCGACGCCACCGGTCTTCAAACAACACGGCGCCGTTTCGCACGGGAGACAAGAGATGGCGCAAACGGTCGCGACGCCAACTGCCGCCAACGAACGAGCACACTCTTAAAAAAAGGGTACTGTAGTACCCTCCTTAAGGGGGTAACCGACTTGCACACAGGGCAACCCCTTTTGGAGGTATCGTTACCCCCTGCAACGAGGGTGCAAACTTACCCCCTGGATTAGGGTGCAACATTGCCTCCTTTTGGAGGTAACCTTAGTTCCTTTTGGTGTTAAAGTGCATCCTTTCAGGGTCAGCCTTTACCTCCTTTAGGGGGGAATTTCAACCCTTTTGAGAGGTAAGACGACGTAATCGAAGGCGCTGCTTTTACCTCCTTTTGGAGGGAACTATCACGGCCGCTTGATAAGGGACTCCCCTTGGGAGCGGCCTGCCGTATGTCTCGCGCCGCCGGTGAGAGCGATAGTTCTACTTTACCCCGCAGCGCCAGCCGTGGCGCTCGTTATCGGCGAGAGAGGCGCAGTCCGCCCGGCGCGGCCCGGTGTGGCTAGGGTGCCTACATGTTTCCGCTCCGCTTCCGGAGCGGCGGAAACATGTAGGCACCCTAGGTGTGGCTATTTAGATTGTTTTTCGCGAAGCGGCAAGTCTCATTTGAAACGAGTGCCAGATTGCATGAATGATGTGACAAATCTGTGCCGAATAAAAGCACATATTTCTTTCTGCGAGGAGCTCACTCAGCTGCAGGCTGCGCGTTAGAGCCGCATTCAGCTGGCAGTATGAGCGAATTGTCGTGTTCTTGCTCCCGTCCCCGTTTCTATTACCACTGTAATGAGTTATAGTTGGATATAGCTAGGCCGTATGATTTACGATTTTAACCGATGCTCGAGCACGCTCGAGCTGTGCCTTTTATTTATCTGTGAGAGACAATAAGAAAGGGATTCCTCGTGCATAACTTCTGCAATATAAACTTCATTGTTCACGAACAGATCAAGGGAGTCATATAGTTCGCAAGCGGAATACCTTTCGGGAAAGAGGCTTCCGCGAAAGTCTCAATATATTCTCTAGAGAGCTGTTTAGGTCACCAGCCGAGTTAGCCAGAAGAGGTCTGAGGAGCTTCCCGAGAAAAAGCTCGTAGAGTTTTTAGCTGTGGTACCGGTCTCTGCAGTTAGTACACCACATCAGCGGGCAGTCCATAAGGTGTGGAAGCTCAGCGCTCGAGAGAACCTTGCCAATCCGTCCAGAACGACGAATCTCTGCCAACTGTAGAGCCCTCTCGACAAAGGTGCAGACGAGCTTGCACGGCCAGACAGCTTCAGGTCGTGGATAGCTGAGTCCTCTTTGGTCAAGGCTAAACACGAACTGATTTTCTCCGTCACGAGATTCATTTCCCTTAAGTTACAGCTTGCATTCAGGACACGTCACCTGCAAAGTTGAGCGGGTTCTACACATTAGCCTTCCTTGCTTAAATCTGTCTTGAAATTCGTCGCAGGTTTGTCGCAGTTTTTTAATTCGCTCGTTCAGTCGTTTGGCTTGCATTTGAAGGTGGTGCGCGTTTTTCTTGGCATCTTCCATGAAGCCTATAGCTGTCAAATTGAATGACGTCTCACATTCTTCCACTTCAAACTCTTTTTGCAGGCAAGGTTCAATAGCCACGCACTCATCAACAGCTTGTCTTCTTTCTGCAGGGGACAGCATTTTGCGTTGTCGGCTTCTACCGCTCGCATGCGACGTGGACGCGTTAGGTGGCACACGAACAAGCGTTCTGCGTCTCTTTGAACCTGCTGGTTGCATGTACAACGAATACAATGGGAATTGAGTCGGCACCGCTATCGGTCGCAGTACCTTCCGCTTCATCCCTACCTTGTAGTCCTCCGCCTTAAATGCCTATATGTACAACCTCGGCTTTCTGCAGGGAAGATAATCCACATAGCGCTCCCCTCTCCTAAGCTGCGAGGGGGAGCCAGGTTGGGGCAAGGTAAAATGTGAAGGGATATAGGAAAGGAGGTGACGGGCAAAAGTGGAAAGCGCGAAGTGTACGTCGGCCTTTAAAATGAAGGGAGCGCACGACGCTCCTGGAGCTTGGTTGCCACTGGCTGCCCTTCTCGCTGCATTCTCGCGAAATGTTCTTCAACCAGGCATCCCAAAATTTCTCTCTAGACGGAAGCTCGTGATAGCAGAGTTCCGGATCTCTCGCAGCATTTGACTTACAACGCGGCACGCAACAGGTTTAGGCATCGCGTGCTCCGTAACCCATCTGCACACTTTAAAACTGTGCAGAGACAGACAAAAGGCGGCTGTCTACGTCTCTTCTTTCTCATCCATCAGTGGTTATCGCCATGAAACTATAGAAACGAGCAAAAAAACGATCAAAAACACAAACCACGCATGCGAGCACAGGGTAAAACTGCGATATTTTCTCCACGCAAAGTGGTGCAAAGGTGGGAGACAAGCGATTTTTGCGGCCTTTTGCAACCGCGACAGCGCCTCGGTATCGGCCAAGACAATGACGGGCAGATATTTTCTCTGGGTCGCGAAGCAAGAGCGCGTTGGGCGCCTTTTCAATACTCTTTTTCACCTTATGATGTACCACAGAAAAGGCTACAAGCGCGAGCTCCTTGCTCTATAAGGCACATCTCGGCGGCACAAGCTCTCGTGCGTTAAGAGTAGCTCCCAACGCTATGAGCTCGCGCTTCTAGCCTTGTCTGCGGTACAACATAAGGTGAAACGGAGTATAGCTTTCAGCTCACGAGACCACTCGCCGATGTGCAGCGCCTCCACGGCAGATGGGAGAAGTTCTCCTCTCACGCGCGCTCTTTTGTTTTCGGAAAAAATCGGCAGGCCGCACCAACAGGGGGATCGAGAGGCCGTGGAACTATGATCCACTTTGGGGTTAAATACGCACGATGAGGAAAACAGCTCAGAAATTGCGGACTACGAAGAACAAACACGACAGAAAAGTGCTGTCCTGTCGCGTTTGTTCTTCGTTGTCCGCGCTTTCCGAGCTGTTTTCCCCATCATGTATAACAGCAACCAACTGGCCCAGATCACCACCTTATTACAGGTTAAATGCACACTTGATGGAATCACTTTTATCCCCTAAAGAAATGTACTATGGCCCTTTGTGGGTGTTATAGGACCTGCTTCAAGGGTGGGCCTTATAATAGATGAAGACGGCCTAATAGCTCTGAAAGTAAATGACAATGTTTTATTGTGACTGTCACAAACAAAATGGCATAAAAATCAATGGCATGACTAGACATCTTATAAAAAGTTCTAAGATGAAACCACTAAGCGCAATAAAGGCATCTGGAACAACACTTTCGAGGCTCTAGTCGTAGCTAAAGATGATCTAGAGGCAGAATGCAACCAGGACTGCCTCAACAGGCGACGCGGCTTCGAGGACTCCCTCCACTGCCACATAGCAGGGCGCCTCAGGATTAATTAGGCTTGAGCTGCCAGCCACCGGGTAGATTGCACTGCCTGCCTGGAACCGAAAAAATGTGGAAATCATGTGATATGAAGTTGAAACATATCATCCCCAATTTGAAGAAACTGTGAAGAAATATTAGATTTTTCTAAGACGTATTTAGAGCATTTGATGGGCCACTGATTCCAGCATTATAAAGCATCGACCATACTTACCAGACGTGACCAGTTTAACTGTTGACGAACCACCACTGACAAATTATCACATGGTGGGTGGTAATCGTAGATTAGTAAGCACTTTGTATTCACCGGTCCTGCTTAAATTTGTCACCCCGATTTACTTAGGTGACTAACAAATCTTAGTCAAAGGGGTACAACTACTGTAGCAGGTTAGTATATACAAGTGCTGATTGTTGGGCGAGTTGGTATTGTACGTGAAAAAAAACATGATTGCGCTTTAAAACAAGGACAGAGGAAGAACATCCACCACAGAGCTCTACACCACATTAGCTACTCAGCACCACAGTAGATCCCTATGACCACCAAACCTAACTGCCGAACTTTGGCAAATATGCAAATATTTTTGCCGAAGTGCTCTGCCACATTAAAATTAAATTTATGTTCTATTTAGACATGAGAAGAACAGCACACAAGGACGAAAACACAGAAAAAGAACACACCGAAAAAGACACACTCAAGCGCCTTGTGTGTCTTACTCTAATTTATTTACTCGAAGTATACCCTCAATTTTCTCTGGAAAATGAACGAACACCACACACACAAAGAAAAAGATAAAAATCAAGATCCTCATTTCAAGTGCCATTTTGCGAACAAGAACATCAAAATAATATATCTGACTACGCTTACTTGCAGTTGCGTCCAAGGTAGCAGGCATCCAGTACCCTCGACGAGATCACCCTACAACGTTGACGCAGTAGGAAAGAAATATATTCAATCAACTTCAAATAATGCAAACTTAGCCATCTGACTCGCCTATTGCATGATCAGCTTTTAAAAATGCCTTATCACACGCAAAGAAAATGCCAAGACAATATAATTGCTAGCCTCGCTGCCTGTAACAACTTCATGACCTTGTTCCGTAATATACTACTATTAATGTTTGCGAAGCGCACGAATAATTAGCTCAGACATTTATATTCGGTATTTCAAGGTAACGTGACATTTTACCAAACTATTTATTAAACCTCGTTAAATAAAAACAAAAACAAAAAACGTTGATATTAAAAACCTGTGTTTAACACTGACTTTTACAAATATCAACGACGTTCAGAATTAATCGCGCCGGTTGGCCGGTGCCGCCAATGAATGTCTGATTGGCCACTGCTCTGCGAAAAAAAAAAAAACAAAAAAAAACAACCACCTTATGAGATTTTCAAATATTTGATCACATGCTCAATTTAACGTCCGACGCGACACACCAACGGCCCCAAAAAGAGAAAACCTCATACCCCTCACGCCTTAAACGTAGGCGACCCCCGATTCAAAAGGCGTCTTGTCGCCCGGCCGCCCTGCTCGCCGAACCGCCGGTCTCCTCCTTCCTCCACCCGCACACACATACACCGGGAAAAGCTGCTGGCTACGCCACTGGTTAGCGTATGTCATCCTTGTAAATATGCGCTAGTGCAAGCGACAGTCATTCCTGTTCTTGCTCTTTATGAACTTCAATGGTCTAAACCGTGTCTGCGTTCGCGCCACACACTAATTTTATCGAACGCTCGACGCCTTCAGACGTGCCAACATGTCCGCCAACCCTTTGTCTAAGGAAGGCGGGGGTCGCCTTCCCGGGCGGTCATAACCGACGCCAACTGCCGCCCGCGCAGAATATTTCCTTACCTGCATACGGTGCACACGACTTCGATCTTCGAATGAAGTCAACGCAGTGCTCTCGGTGACCTCGTAAGAAGAGACTGAGCCGAACAGAACAATAAAGAACGTTCCTGCGCGGGGACACCTCCGTCGAACGTTCGAGAAGAAAGACCGTTATGCCGTTATGACCGGCAGCGTCGGCGGGGAAGGCGCTGACCACAGGCGCCGACGCTCCCGGCCGGCCGGGCAGGCGCTCTCCCACGCATGCGCGAAGAATGACGTGTCATACGAGGAGACCAATTAGCGAACTCGTTTGCGCCTTCCCATAGCCAATCGCAGCGCCCAGGCTTTGGCAGTGCCCAAACAGGTGCACCCTCTGGGAGGTAACACTTGACTTCTTGGAGCTCCTTCGTGGCGAACTTCACCTGGTAGCACCGCATTCTTCGTGTTTGCTGCGCCTGAGGAGGTAAGAAGCGGAGAGCTTGCCCCCTGGCCGGGAGGAGGGTGGTAAAGGCGCTCTGTTACCTTCTTTTGGTCCCCTTTTTTCTAAGATTGCAGACGACGCCGAGAGCCGGCCCTTTAGCAGACAATCTTTTCGACTCAAAAGCGGCGCGAGCTTTTCTGATATCAGTTGGCAATGCATTATTTTATCATCCTTACTAATAAAACACATTGAATGGACACATAATCGATTAAAAAAATGGTTTGTCGGGTTATTTTGACTGTTTTTTTTTCGGGGTACTGATGTCTGCTTTGCAGTTCGTCTTTACTACCGCGTTTGTCTTTGGTTCTGCGACTGTTCACGGGCACACTTAACCGCGGTTAACTCAGCTTAACTGCTGTTACGCGGCACCACTGATACCGAGACCCGTTGCTCTCGGGCCGGGGGCGCGAGCGCGTCCGCACGACGCGACCATGTTATGCTGGCAGCACTATCCAGGCGGCGCTGTAACGTTCGATTTTGCACGTGCCACGTTCGAATGCAAGCGTCTGTCAGCATCTGTAGACGCGCGATAACAAAATGTCTAAAAAAAAAAAAACTAAAATAAAAAAAAAGAATTATGCAGCTCGCGGCCTCAGCGTTCCATTCAACATTCCTTTCAACTTTATTATTTTATTCCTTTCTTTCATAGCTTCCGTGAGCTCGTATGTTTCACTTTACGTGATAGCGAAGCCGAAGCTTGCAAAAGCACGTTCGTCTGAACGACGCTTTCACTGCACGAGCGCGCGTGCTTGGCAGGGACACTGAAAGCTCGGAGCTCGCTCTTGTAGCCTCTGCTACGCTGGCACTTATAATGGAACGGAGTATAAAAAAACTGTAGTGGGGAAGCGTATAGAGGCACGTTCGAAACGCGAGCCAAACATTCTATTTTTCTCGCCTGGAGCGCTGCTCAAAACTTGAGAGCTATACTTCGTCTCACCTTAGCATGGACTAACTGCGAAGGTTGTGCAAGCGCGAGCGGGTGGCATTTATTGCCTTGACTGGAGCACTCGCTGCACGGGCGCTCGGGCAGCCGCCGAGGCTTCATCCAAAGCAAATAGCTCGCCCTTTTGACATGCGCGGCTAACAATAGTCCATGCTAAGGTGAGACGAAGTATACGGGCCTATAGACCTTTCCAATGTTTACAAAATCACAGTCCAGCGTGCGATCTTCACAGCCCAGCACGTGCGTGTTCGTCGCCTCGGAAAGCGAGCAAAGCACGCGCCATACGCACGAACGCTCAAAATGGCACCGGCCACAAGCTCGTTTTTGGAAAGGTGTATACTCTCGGAGAGCTATTTTAGAAGAAGTGAAGAGCGCGCGTGCACTGCTTCGATGGGTGCTCAAGGTGCTCAAGCGCACGTTCGCCCATAGCTTTGACTGCATAGCCGCAGAATGTCCTCCGCAAGTATTGTGCGCTAACTGTGGCTTTGCGTAACCGCAGTTAAGTGTGCCCGTGTAACAGGGGTATTATTCGCGCTGTTTTCTTACGTTTGACGTCGGTATGGTGCGTTTAACTCCCAGCGAACGAGCTAAGGTCGTACTTTGGTACGGGGAGTGCCATAGGACGAAAGAAGTCCGCCGACGCTTCCAAAGGGAGTTCAGGCGACGGCCTCCGAGCTCGCCTGCCATCCTGCGCTGGGTGAGGCGTATGTTCGTTCGTTAAGGTGTATCCACACGACGGACCGGGCCGCGGACCGATTGATCACGTGATGCGCTGCCCGCGGGCCGCCCGGCTGCAATGAGCATCCACACGGCGGACCAAAAGAGCAGACGACAGAGCGAACGGGCCGGTCTAAAGCGGGTTTCACATGCAGCGATTTTGGCCCTAGAGCGGCGCGATTTCTGCCGTCGTGGCGCTCGTGCCGCTGAACCGCTGGTGCTGGCCAGAGCGCCGCGACGGCAGAAATCGCGCCGCTCTAGGGCCAAAATCGCTGCATGTGAACCAGGCTTAAGGGCTCATTCACACTGGAAGCGAATCCGCGTTCGCAAAGCTGTTGCGAACGCGGTTGTATAAGGATTCAGTACAATTGCACGCGCATTTGATGACATCAAATGCGCGTTCAATTGCACTAGATCTTTATACAACCGCGTTTGCAACCGCTTCGCGAACGCGGATCCGCTTCCAGTGTGAATGGGGGGTAACCCTCGACCTCACAGCTCCGCCAAACGCATGCAGCGAGCTGCTTTGAGGCTATTTGTAAGGAGCCAAGATGGAGGTTGAACGAAAGAGACGTTAGGCCGCGGTGGTCCTGGCGCTGACTATTGAGGACGAGGAGGACTTAAGTGAACCGAAAAGGGCAATCCCACAGAGCGGGGAATTGCTCCACGAGCGCGATGAAGTAAAAAGTTGCATCGTCGCACCATGCCGCCATCGTCGCAAAACAAAAGGTTCGTCTTCTTCGTCTTCAACAGTTGGCGCCAAAAGATTTGGATTCCAATCCAAAGAACAAAAGTCAGCTTGTTGCCAGACTTAGCGCTTCAATTATACTAAAAACGCCGCGGTCCGCCGCCAAGGTCCGGGCAAAAAAAGTCGCTTGGCATTTCTCAGAAGCGCGGGCGGGGACCGCCGGCGGACCTCGAATACCGGTGACGTAAGATCACGTGATGCACGGCCCACGGATTAAAAGAGCAATTTGGTCCGTCGTGTGGATACACCTTTAGCGGCGTTCGTTGCGCCATCTCTTGACTCCCGTGCGAAACGGCGCCGTATTGTTTGAAGACCGGTGGCGTCGCTGCGTTTCTATAGGAGCTAAGCCTTTTTCTTTCTTTACTTTTTCCTCAGGTAAGTTCGTTCTTTGCAAATTTTACAAAAAAAAAAAAAAAAAAATGCACCATCTGTGGGCAACGCTGCACAAAGTCGTAGCGCGATAGGTTAAACCGAATTTTCCGGTCGATTTAAAGAGCCTGCCGTCTCCTTGTTTCACCCTGTAGAATGCATACTCTGTTTCACCTTGGGTGCCTTCATGTGCGCTTTGCTTGGGTGATGACATCTGGCCATTTTGTTTCGAAAGGTTATTTTTATTTTTTGTTCTGAAGCGCGTGAAAGAGCGTGTCCCTCCACGCGCTCATGGCGCTGACAGTGCTACGGCGACATTTTGTTTCCTGCGATTTCTTTGTATTTTCCCTGTGAGTGCGTGCTGTCGGCATCGGGTACCACAATCGATGGCATCACCCTAAACAGAAGGACATTGAGGCACCCTAGTTTCACCTTATGATGTACCGCAGGAAAGGCTACAAGCGCGAGCTCCTTGCTCTAGGGCACATCTCGGCGGCAGAAGCTCTCGTGTGTTAAAGGGACACTGACACCCCCAAAAAAATTTTTTTCATTTTTTGCCAGGCGCTTTATTATGGTGTCGGAGGACTACCCAATTAATATTTTGCAACAGAGTAGCGTATTTTTTTAATAAAGCCAAAAAACGCAACTGCGCGAAACCGAAACCGAAACGGAGAAGTGGAGAGGATAGCGGGAGTGGCGGAAGTCACGTGGCTACACCCGACCGCGCTTTTTTTTTTTCCTCCTTTTTTTTTTTTTTTTTTCTCCTGCCGCGCAGCAGACGACGACGAATCCTAATTGTTTTGTTCTATCCAAGATTTCTCTTTCGAAGGAAGAAAGATTCGCCGGTACCGCGAACGAAGTAGAGGTCCCACGCCCGTCGTCCCCTGCCATCGCCGTCCAGCACGCTAGTCCCAGTCCCACGATACGCGATACGACGCTGACGACGCCATGTTGAGAACTATCTACGCAGTGAACGCACAGAGGCTTCCGGTTGTGTGTGCACCTTTTTTTTTAATCAACGTTATTGCAGCTTTTTAGAAGCCAGAAAAAATGGGTTTCATATTTATTTCTATTTTTAATATTGACTGTGTGCCTTCAATGACCCACGACTTCGATTAAATTTGGTAATCGCATCGATACCTTAGGAAAAGAGAGTGAGCGAGACTCGAACCGGCTAGTTCTTGATCGGCGGTTTTCGGGCGGAAAGAAACCGAATTTCGAGCCGCAAATTTTGTTCTGGGTAGTTGGGCCCTCATATGTCATGTACGACTAAAAATCTCGGCGAGCATAAATGCCCTGTCAGTGTCCCTTTAAGAACAGCTCCCAATGCTATGAGCTCGCGCTTCTAGCCTTCTCTGCGGTACAACATAAGGTGAAACGGAGTATAGGAAGGACAAGTGGGGCCACCGGAGTGCTATTCCTGAACCTCCGCATGCGAAAAAAAACGACCAATCCAAGCCAATTCGCTTGTAGCGCCCTCCTGGGCGCTACGAGTGAAGTAGTTCGGATGAGCCGTTTTAAGGGGGATTCAACCGCTATTTATTTGTACCCCTTTCCTCATAGATGGCGCAGAATTTTTCCGGAACAAATGAGTTGCATGTTCGCAGCTGCGCATGCAGGTCGGGCGCTCGAGGTGGGCTCGGGCCACGGGCTGTTCGCCGCCGATCTCGAGCTAGATCTTCTTCGCTCTTCGTCCGCCGCTGCAGGAAGCGGCCAACAGGCGGCACGAGATTCGAGCCAGTACATACGTAGATTACAGTGGCTTACAAAACGTAGGCTCTGATTTCTGAATGAATTCGAAGTTTCATCCACGTTCGAAATTATCGAAAGCACAAGGTGCGGCGTTGTGGCCATTTGGACCACCACATTTAACATGCAAACGTTGTTTTGCAAAAAAAAAAAAAAAAAAATATATATATATATATATATATATATATATATATATATATATATATATATTTAGAACTCAATTTGAAGATAGAAAACAAAAAAAAAAGAAATAAAGTGGCAGGTTTCCACTTCCTATGTCCTATATCGGCCTGCTCTTCGTCTGAATACTGGTTTGCAAACCCGCTCCTAGGATGTGTGGAGTAAAGCCCATCTATCCTGGGAAAAATGACGCCGATCATTTTTGTGGAAATGCTCGAGACACGTGCTGCGCGCCACTTCTGTGAAGAACTAGAGCCACTAGGAAGAACTAGAGTCACTAAATGAGCTGCGCTTGGAGTATCGGCACTCTAATCCCCGACATTGTTGTGGGCGCCGACATTTTGGTGCTTGTGCAGAGTAGACGCAACTGCCAATCGTCATGATTCAAAAGTGCGACTTCCTCAGCATTAGATTCAGTGTTAGGAAGCTCATATAATATTGCTTTGCTCTTTCGCGAACTGTTTAAACATTTGTGGAGGACGGATAAGCGTTCCCTGTGATTTCAAATAAAGCTTCAGATAACTAGCAACCATGATTTTAAGCCACAATATGAACAAGTGTCGTTACTCTGAAGCGTAGCTTATTTAGTGGCACTATATATAGACGAACATGGCGTCTGAAATCTAGCTCAGTGCTGTGCTGTTCCGCCATGATCTTCCCTAGTGCCACTAAATAATCCCAGACAACACCCGACATCCTCAGGACGTCCTCAAAAGGTACAAACGTCCTCACGGTTTTCAAGACGTCCTCAGGACATCCTGAGAACGTCAGTCGCTGGATTATCCTAGAAACGTCCTTCCGAGGACTTATTGAGGACGAAGGATACAAAGTTAGGTAATATATATACGTCCTCAATTTGATTGCGTTTTTAAAAAAAACATTTCAGTGATATATTTCTTCTTCCTCAAATCGTCATCCTCTTCTCCTTCGCCGTTAATGAGAACATTTTAAATTTTTAAACACCAGAAACCAAATAGCCAATAAACATCAATAAATAATAAATAAATAAATAAATGTCAACTAAAAATAAATAAAACGAAAAAAATGAAAAAATTAAATAAAAAAATATTTTTTAGAAAATAAATTATAGTTAAAAAATTAAACTTAAACATTTTATTTTTTAATTTTTAAATTATTTTTAGCTTTTTTAATTTAGTTGTCATTTATTTATTTATTTAATATTTACTTATTAATGTTTATTGGCTATTTGGCTTCTGGTGTTTAAAAATTTAAAATGTTCTCATTAACGGCGAAGGAGAAGAAGATGACGATTTGAGGAAGAAGAAATATATCACTCAGTTGTTAGTCAGCGCTGCGAGTCTGTATATCCGCGCTGTTCCATCCAAAATTCTGATGGCAGCAATGCAAGGCAGTGACAAAGGTTAGTGCTTTTTTATATGTAGTACTTCTTCGAAATGGCAGAAAGCAGTGAACGGCAATTTCGGCGGTAAAGGTGCCGGCGCGTAAACGAATGCTTCGAGCTTATCAACTGTGCGAAAGTAGACTCGGTAGCAAGGGCATCTTCCTCGCACGAACATTAATTGTGTTTTTTTTTTTCTAGACCATCTTAGTTTTCTGCTGTGACCGTCATCACAAATCAATGTTTCAAGGGCAGTGAAAGCAAATGTTGAGTGTGCAAACAAAGCTGACGTGGAGACCATCATCAAAGTGTGGCTGCGACACGCTGGAGAGAAACTGAAAAAGCTGCAGTCAAAAGCCGGAGATGTTCGACATGATGGTAAGTTTCTCACATTACCTGTTTTTATTATTAGTGCTTATGGAATTGATTTTTTTTTCTAGATCCCGCTGACTATTCGGACTGTGCTGGCCAAGATGCGAAGCCAGACTGCATGTCTGGTGCAGACATTGAAAAAAGTCATGTATAACATTTGCTCTCCAATAAAGTATTTCTTGAACAGTTACCTTTGTTTGCAATAATGAATGGCATGATCATGCTCATATTTACAGGCTAAGAACATAGGGCAAGGAAAGACGCAGAGGAGAAAACAGACGGGATGCTGGAGGGGAGAGGTTTTCTTCTGTCCTCTTTAGCATTCCGTCAGCTTTCTTCACCCTTTCTCTTGCCCTATGTTCTTAGCCTCTCATTGAGTAGTAATCTAGAATTAGTGTGTGAATTTCACTTTAAAATAGTACACAACAATGAATTTCTTTCTGCAGGCAGCTCTTGCAGGCATGTTCAGGTTCAAAATCCAGTTGGAGAAAACCTAGAAACAATAAAAATGAAAGCATCCTAACAGCTCAGTGACCTGGGGCCCTATGTTGAACGTTTTGGACTCCCACGGCGACTATGGAGAAGGATGTGACGTCAACAACGCAGCAAATGCAGATTGGATGTTGATTGATGAGAGATCAGTCAACATCCAATCTGCATTTGCTGCGTTGTTGACGTCACTTCCTTCTCCGTAGTCGCCGTGGGAGTCCAAAACGTGCAACATAGGGCCCCAGCTGTACCTGGAGTGCATTGTCCTAAAAATGTACTAGAAAAATCCTTGGCTGCCCTCCTGAGGACGTTCTGAGGATGTCCTGAGGCCGGACAATAGGACGTTTTTAGGATGTTTCCAGGATTATTTGAGGACATCCTCAGGACATCATAATGTCCTCAAAAGGTTGTCCTGAGGACATCCTGGGGATGTCCAAGTGTTGTCTGGGTTAAGCTACGCTTCAGAGTAACGACACTTGTTCATATTGTGGCTTAAAATCATGGCTGCCAGTTATCTGAACATTTATCTGAGATCACAAGAAACGCTTTTACGTCCTCTACAAATGTTTAAACACTTAGCGACAGAGCAAAGCAATATTACATGAGCTTCCTAACACCGAGTCAAATGCCGAGGAAGTCGCACTTTTGAATCCTGACGATCGGCAGTTGCGTCTGCTCTGTACAAGCACCAAGATGGCGGCGCCCACAGCAATTTTGGGGAACAGAGTGCCGACCCTAAGCATAGCTCATTTAGTGGCGAGGTCCACACTCCTGCGCTGCAAGGTCCACATTTCTGCACGTCCAGAGGTGTGGACCTCGTCGAAGAGGTCTACACTTCTGCGCGTCGAGTCAAAAGCAACAAGAAGCAACCGTTTCCCACCCGTGAACTGTACCAAGGAGTTCTCTGTCCAAGCAAGTGGTGCGGCTCTACTACTCCTCCACAATCGAGCGCCAAGTGCACAGCAGCTGACTACATTGGCAACGGGTATGGCAAGAAAGGACACTTTCCTTCGTCTGCCTGTCAGCGAAAAAGAACCACTCAAATACACAAAACAATGTTGTTGACCTCGTAAATTCCATAAGTTGAAGGCGCTCCCGGCGAGTGCAGACTAAAGGTACGTTTATACTCCAACGTAACGTCGACGGGCGCGGCGTAGCGCGGCGTACACTTAAGGGCCGCCCACACTAGCGAGAAAACGCGAAAACGACTGCGAGAAACCAGGACATCCGTGCTGCTTATATTGCGTGCCAAATGCTTCCTTGAATTGGATTCCATGCTTCATACGAAGCACAGATGTGCCGGTTTCTCGCAGTCGTTTTCGCGTTTTCTCGCTAGTGTGGGCGGCCCTTTATACTGATTGGTCGTAGATACCGAGTTCCTGGTTGCCGGCCAATGAAAGCCGCGCGTTCTGCGCCACGCTGGGTTCACTGCGCTCAACGTCGGAGTATAAACAGTCCTTAAATTCATTTGATAAAATTCACGCTTGCAAGTACCGCTAACCATTGTTGTGGAAACGCGCAAGACACGTGCGAGGAGCGGGTGCTCCGCTGCCATTCGCTTCCAAGAGGCCGCTCATTTCAGTATTGCGACGACAACTGCTTCCAAGGGCCGCTCGAGACACGGGCCTCGTGCACTGGCGCATTTGACGCCACTTGCAAGACAAACGCAAACACATCGGAGGGCTTTAGTCCAGACAGATCAAGAGGGATCGGTGGCCAAGTGCAATAACGAAAACAAAAAGGATCGGTGGCCGAGTGGGCTAGAGCTAGTGCCACTAAATAGCTAGAGCCACAGAGCACACCAGCTCGGAGCACGTGGAGTGAAAGCTCGCGCTGTATAACCCAGCGATCCTGGCTTCAATCCCCACCCCTGCCCGTTTTGATCTGGATGAGCATCGTACCGGCGTGCATTCGTGTATCGCTATTGCGTGATGCACGTTAAAGACCCCAGGCTAACGGTTGTTCTGCACTGGCTAAATTGCTCACCTACATCTGGGAGACAAGTCGCCCGTTGAGGCAGACTATGTTCTAGGCTGTATAGACGCTTTACACACGCGCCAGATTGAGCCGCCATAGCCGCCCTTCTCTTGTCTTACCGAGATGCCGAGCCACTGAAGCGGGCGTTGACGAGTCTCCACAACGGGCTATGCTGGGGGGAAGGACACAGTAACACTTAAAATGGCAATAACCTGTCCTGCTGTGGAAATGATGAAGTCAAGCGAACGGAATAAGAGGGAACAAAAACTGAAGGTGAGTTATGGCGGCGCCCATGCACAGCTGCTGTAAAGCGTCTATAGGAACCGTGCACATCTAATTCAGGCCCCGACCAGGGCGCCCCTAGCGGCAAACGGGTCCGTTTCATCGTGGAACTTCCTTGGAACTTCTGGCAGTCGCTGCGTTGGTTGTGCGTTGTAGCGGGTTAGCGCTGTAATTTCCAAGGTAGCTATTCCGCACTAAGAAAGCCACAACAATTGATGCGGCAAACAATAGGCGACCGCCGCGACGCGGCCGGCATAGAAAAGGTGCGGATCTAATTCAAGCCCCGACCAGGGCGCCCCTATCGGCAAACGGGTCCGTTGCATCGGGGAACTTCTGCCAGTCGCTGCGTTGGTTGTGCGTTGTAGCGGGTTAGCGCTGTAATTTCCAAGGTAGCTATTCCGCTCTAAGGGCTCATTCACACTGGAAGCGGATCCGCGTTCGCAAAGCGGTTGCGAACGCGGTTGTATAAGGATTCAGTACATTTGCACGCGCATTTGATGACATCAAATGCGCGTGCAATTGTACTAGATCTTTATACAACCGCGTTCGCAACCGCTTCGCGAACGCGGATCCGCTTCCAGTGTGAATGGGGGGTAAGAAAGCCACAACAATTGATGCGGCAAACAATAGGCGGCCGCCGCGACGCGGCCGGCATGCTCGCTTCCCATAAACATACACACACCCCAATATGTTTCCAGACAGAAAAAGTAGCACCGCTTCATTCCATTGTGACATAGTAAGATCACTGTTGAAAGAGGTGTTCATAACGGACAATACATGTTGAACTCCCGAGGTTATATATGAAGACACTAAAGTTATTTAGAGGTTCATTTGATTTTGCCTAAAAATTAGAAAGTTGAAGAAAAAAAAAAAAAGAAATGTACTCTTTACCTTATGTAGAAACGTATTTTCTACCTATTGGTGGCCCGTTTGGTTTTCTTAGTAATTCGCAGTACGGGAAGTGTTAAATTTACAAAAAACAATGTTTTGAGCGCCAAAACGCTAACGTCAAAATTCCATTTGCATCTCAGAGTAAGCACCTGTTTGTTGGTTAAAAAACAAAAATGGGTTGTGTGTATGTTTATACAGCCTAGAACTTGGTCTGCCTCCAAGGGCGACGAGTCTCCCAGCTGTAGATGAGCAATTTAGCCAGTGCAGTGCAACCGCTAGCCTGGGGTCTTTAACGTGCATCACGCAGTAGTGATACACGACCGCACGCCGGTACAATGCTCATCCAGATCAAAACGGGCAGGGGCGGGGATTGAACCCAGTTGTTGGTTAAGAAAATATGTTGTAATTTTTCAAAATAATATAAATCGTGATTATTTTTTTTTTCATATCCACTAGCCACCAAACTGGATTGAATCCACGATCGGTGAGCTTTACAGCGTGAGCTTTCGCTACACGTGCTACCGATCCACGAGCAACGAGACATCGCGGTCGAATTCGAGCTCGAGAGAAAAACAACAACAACAACAGCAAGAAAATCTCTGATTTGAGGCATTTAGTACTAGTGTCGCCATCTGGTTTAACAAGTTAGAAATAAAATTAACAGGGTGATTTTATTTACACAAATACGCAAATACAACAATATTTTGCTTTCTCGTCATGGTCTTACAACTAAGATTAGAGGCACCCCTAGTACGTACGGCCAAGCGTTTTGTCACGTTTGTCTTCTAAATAATTGTATTTTCAAAAATGCCTCCAAACGCGCTAAAAACAGTCAAAACGGTCATATTTCTGGATTTTATTAAAAATCGATAGCGCTCTAAAGGAAAAATCGAAGGGCCGTACAACGTTCATTACGTTATCATAAGTAACCTCCAAAAGAATGAATACTATCGTGCATTCCTGAAACTCAGGTTTGTGTAGCGAAATTTGCCCATTGAGTGACGAGCGGTTGAATCCCACATGGCGCGTTTTTCCGCCTAGCCCACATGGCGCGTTTTTCCGGGCGTCTAGACGCGCGTCTCGGCTTGGAGCGCGCGCTAAAGGCTCTGATACTCCGACGTTGAGCGCAGCGAACGTAACGTAGCGCAGAACGTGGGCCTTTGATTGGCCGGCGAGCAGGAACTCGATATCTGCGACCAATCAGCATCGGTGTCCGCTGCGCTGCGCCACGTTTGCTACGCTCGACGTCGGAGTATAACAGAGCCTAAGCCAGACGCATACGCCCAGTCAAACCACACGCAGCGCTACCGGGCAGCGGTTCGCGTCTGCGTTTCCGAAGCGTCTGCCCAACGTAGCCAGACGCGCTTAAGAAACAAACGCAAATTTTAGATAAAAATTGCGCGTTAAATGATGGCTACATGCCGAAATATTTAATTTTAGTAATAGTAAGCACGCATTTTTATTACATAAAATGCAATGAAGCTCAATTTCACTCATTTTCATCCTTTTTAGTGCGTACGCCTCATCCACCTTTCGGTACGCCATCGGCATCACCATCTCACGAGCCAAAACATTTACAGCTGGCCGCTACAGAGGTTGTGTTCTTGCGGCTGTTGCCGATAGTATTAATTTTGTTCCTTTGTCTCTCGGTGTCCTTGTATTCTTTAAATTTCGCCTGCAAGAGTGCAGGATGCTTTTGTACTTCGCTAGCTCCTCTCTGTTCCGCTGAAGGAGCGTCAGCGTCTCCCGCGGAGCAGGGAGAGGTCCCTGGATTTGTGCAAAAGGTATTGTAAACTGATGTCCGCGGGGGGAAGGACGTAACTACCCATGTTCGCCCTGCTGCGAGCGTTGGCGGGCGCTCTGCCGTGGAATGGCACAGTGCTGTTACTCGTTTTTGTATGTGTATCTTTCTGTTTTGAGTGTTTGCATTTTATTTTCCCCTCCCGTATCCCTTTTCCTACTTGGCGGTGGGCTAGCAGGCGCACCTGCGTAAGGGTCTCAACCTGTCTGCCTAGCCTTGCACGCTGCCGAGTAGGTATCGCAATCTGTGCAAATAAAAATTATTATTATTTTTATCACCTTTGTCGCAAGGTCCGTGGCGAAAACTACAGTCCTACAGTGGCGAAAACAGTAAAGAAAATTCAAACGCTCCTTGCAACTAGTGAACACGGCCGTTCGTTGGTTGTTGCTTTCTAGACGCAGCGCGAAACGCGACGCCTGGACGCAAAATATCTGGCTCCTCCAGATACGCCGGAATGCGCCTAAAAACGCTGCGTTTCGTCCCGGCGCCGGAAGTGACGTCAAAGCGCAGGCGCAGACGCGACGCAGACGCGGAGAAAAACGCACCATTGAGTGACGAGCGGTTGAATCCCCTTAAGGAAAAACGCGTTGCGTTCCAACGCAGAGCTTGACTGGGCACACTGGCCAAGGTCATTGAAACATAGAACGCCGGGCTATATTTTTTATACAACCTAGGCGTCAGACGTCACGTCAATACATAATGGCACCGCGACCTGACTTGTCGTCACAACGCCATGCCACATTACGACGCCTTGACGTCAACGTCGTCATCGACGTGACAACGCCGCGTTACACGACACGAAGGCTGGCGTTCTGACGTATATTGCGTTCACCACGACGTCGATGTCAACGTTGACGTTGACGACGCCGACGAGCGACGTCACGCGACGTCAAAATGACGGCGTTCTTGTCAATACGATGTCATAAAGACTCTTATTGTCAGGTCGTCGACGCTGTTGTCGACATGACGCAACTCGACGTCACGACGACGTCCCAACAACTTCACGACGTCGACGTCAGCGTAGACGACGACGACGTTACACGACGTCGAGACTTCGTCGTGACGGCGCGTCGACGTCGACGACGACGTCAGGACGACGTTAACGTGACGCCATAGCGATATTTGACGTTGCGTGGGGCGTCGGCTTCAACGTAGGCATCGACGACCACAGCCACATCATCCTCCAAGCGGCGCGTCATGACCGCGTTACAACGGCGACTTGATGTCGTGTTACGGTGTCGTCCTCAACACGACGCGATGTCACGACGGCCTTACAACAGCATCTTGGCGTACAGTAACGACGTAGTCGAGGATGACGTCGCGGGCGTCGTCGTAACGACACGTCGTCGTGCCGTGTGTGTTGTGACGTTACCTTTGACGTCAAAATCATAAAAAATGCAATATTGCCCTAAGGGGCTATATTACCCATATGACCTTGACCTGTGTCGCCGCTCGCTCCGATCACAGCGAAGGTGGCGCTGCGATCAAAGTGGCTTGGGTCCACCTGATCCTAATAAAGTAGAAAGTTGAGCTAGTTAATTTAGGTTGTACCATACAATCAGATTTCCTCCATATGGGGGGTTCCCGTACCGACGATTTCGCCCGAAAAACAATAGTCCCGGCAAAGTGTAAGTCGTAGAACTAAGATATGATCACCTGCTGCAAGTCCAGTACGAACCCTTCACAGGACGTCTTCGAGAAATACCGTTCATTGACCTGGATGGCCCAGGGGGGATATGTTGCGCCTTTTGGACTCCCAGGAGACTAGGGAGAAGGAAGTGACGTCAACAACGCAGCAAATGCAGATTGGATGTTGATTTTGTTTTCTTCTGTCAACATCCAATCTGCGTTTGCTCTAGTCGTTTACGTCATTTCCTTCTCCCAAGCTGGGAGTCCAAAAAAGCGCAACATAGCCCCCAGTTCACTGCTTGAGTGACGAGTCTTGCGACCTCGTTGCTGACAATTCCTTTTCCTGAATTTGGCGGCCGTCTTTCTTTTCTTCTTTGATCCGAAACTAACCAGCAACCCTTGAGTGTACAAATAAACTGCCCTAAAATGCACAGCGCAAAAGGACATAAAGGGAAGAGACACACCGGATAGAACAGAGCGCTGACTCGCGAATAGATATTTTAATAGAAGAAAAAGAGAAAGAAAAATATTTTGGTCACCATAAATTGCACGTGTGACCTGTGCCATGATGTGTGGTCGTTATGGCACGCGCTGGGCCTTCATAGTCAGTTTCATGAACTCTAAAGGTACATTTATACTCCAACGTAACGTCGTTGGGCGCCGCGTAGCGCAGCGCGCGCAGGTACTTATTGGTTGCGGATATCGAGTTCCTGGTTGCCGGCCAATAAAAGGCGCGCTTTCTATACGCTGCGTTCAGTGCGCTCAACGTCGGAGTATAAACAGCCCTTAAAGGCCGGTTCAGACACTGGCGTTTGAGTGCGTTTGACTGCGTTGCGTCGAGAACCGAAAGCGAGTCACCGGCACATCTGTGGTTCGTATGAAGCGTGGAATCCAATTCATGGAATCATCTTGGCACGCGATATAAGCAGCAGGGATGTCCTGGTTTCTCGCAGCCGCAACGCAGTCAAACGCGGTCAAACGCAACTGTCTGAACCAGGCTTAACTCTTTGTTGGAGAACGAGACAGATGGTGTGCTGATGCAACTTGCTCCTCCACTGTGGATGTAAAAGGCTTCCAGCACCTCTCGGGTTGTTTTGTCCCGGTGTTTTCCCATAACTGTGGTGGCATCAAAAGACGGTTCACATAGACCCTCTTTACAGTTAGTGAAAAAATTCCCTCCACCGTGGCTCTGAGGGAGTAGTCGTGCTCGCAGAGTCCTGTTTGCCCAATGTAGGTGCGGCCGCAGGATAGTGGTATGTTGTAAAAAAACCCCGTGGCACATGGCACAAACGGCTTGGCGTGCTTTTTTGAACATCTGTTTTTTAGACTTCCCTCTGCCTTGGCGTTGACTCTTGGACAAATCTGGCTCATTTTTTGTGGAGCTGAAAAGACCACTGGGACTCCATATCGGTTTCCAACATTTTTTAGGTTATGAGAAATCTTGTGTATATACGGGATGACAACTGGTCTCTTTCTTTCCACACTACGTTTTGTATTCTAGATCCCTTTTACTTTCTTAATTATGGTGCTCGCAATATCTGACAGTAGTGCTGATGGATAGCCGGCTTTTTGCAGTCTCATGTTATCAGACAAAGAGGGTCGATTTGTAGTGTTACCAACAGGCATGTTCAATGAAAAAGCTAGCGAGGCTATAGATAAAAATTTCAGACAGTTTAAAATTGACCTGTCTGAAAAGCAGTTTGGGGACTCCAATTTGCCAATAAGATGAAGGTAATAGTTAGTGTAGGCGACCTTTAGCCGAATCCTATGGAGAACCGCTTCCCGTCGTCTCTTCAGGCCTCGAGGTACTCGAAACCGCAGGTGCGGGTCAATATTTTTAGAGTGGAGCTTCGGTTGATGTCCTCTTTCCAGAGGCTCGTTGAGGTCGATTTCCCCCAAATCGCCACTCTTGAACAGATTTACGATTTTGTAAATGGAGCTAGGACTTTTTGGGGAGATTCGTGAGCCTTTGCAGCCATAGAGGCAGCCATTTCGTTAACCGTGACACCACAGTGACTGGGCACACACTGGAATGATACGGAGTGGCCAAGGGAAACAATTTCTGAGTGAACTTTGAATATGTCTAAAATTACTTGTGTGTTTGAACTATTTTTGCGTAGACACTGAAGCGACTGGAGGGCAGACTGTGAATCGCTGATGATCGTCCAAGCGCGAGGTGATGCTTCTTTAATTTGTTGGAACCCCTCTCGAATGGTCACCAGTTCAGCAGCCGTAGATGAGGTTTTGTGGGACAGCTTGTAACCAGCTTTCAGATGAAGCTCTGGGACAGCCAAGCCGATCGATGAGCCGTTATGCGTAGTTGATGCATCGGTATATATGTGCCAAGAAGAACAGTGCCGTGTATACAATAAAGACAAGGAAAGCTGCCGAAGGACAACTGAAGAGAGCGTCGATTTTTTTGTTATTCCAGGAATAGTCTTGTTGATTGGAATTCAAGCACCGCTACGGCGATATGACTGATGCTGTCGCACAGGTGCTAATATCCGGAGCGATCTTGCACAGAAAATGTATAAAGAATCATTCTTTTAGATCTTCACGTTATACCTGCGTCAGAGAGCACGAAGAAGTCCGAAATCGTCGGCAAGCAGCGGCACATTACGACTACCGCGCACCGAACAAACTCGCATCCACCAGCTCTGGGCGCTGCCATCTTACCGGTGACATCACGGCTTTTGTGAGGTCACGTGACGAGTAGTCACTCAGTTGCTAAGTAGCCAGCTCAGCTCGTTGCTATGGTACCGCGTGTGACCAATCACGGTGAGAGGCGCACAGGAAAAAGCGTGGCGCTTCTCTGGCAGCTACGCTGTCATATAGAGTGGCTCTAGCTTGGACCTGCGTCTCTGGAATCATGGGCTGTAGGTGGGGTCTCGTGCGTAGTTCTGTCCCTTGGTATGTTTCTACGAGATACGACCGCGGCGGCTTGGCTTGGTTCTTTACAATTCCTTGTTCGGCTGTACCCGCTTGGATCTAAACTGCGGAACGCGGTCTCAGCTGCTCGCAGTTTATTGTACGGTGGCGCCTGTTATAGTAAGACCCCTCTCTGGTCTTGCCTTTCTTGCAGTTTTGCTGATACCTCTTGGTGTGGTGCCAGCGAGGTGCCAGGGTACTCGACACTGTAGGAAGTGTTGAGCGTAACTGTCGTCCCATTAGAAGTTCCGCCGGGGAAAACCCGTCAGGCCCGGGAGTACTTAATGGTGGGCCAGATGAGTTAGTTATGTATTTCAAGATTTTCGAAGCAGGTTCTTTGCCGTTTGTACTGCTATCTCTGCTTCTCCTTTGCTTTGTGAGTAGTAAAAGGCTGTTTACACTCCGACGTTGAGCGCAGTGAACGCAGCGTAGCGCAAAACGCGCGCCTTTCATTGGCCGGCAACCAGAAACTCGATATCTGCAACCAATCCGTATCTGTGCGCGCTGCGCTACGCCGCGCCCGTCGACGTTACGTTGGTGTATAAACGTACCTTAAGGATTTGAAGTCTTCAGCTAGGCTTCCACTCATTCTGAAATCGGCGGAATTCGTTAGAACCAAACTGAGGACCGTTGTCACCACGAATGACGTTCGCGCAACCACGTCTTGGGAAGATATATATAAAAAGAAATGAAGGACGTTTACAATATCCTGTAATGCCGAATTACAGCGCAGCTCTTGAGGACGAGGAAGGGAGGGTACGGACAGGACGGTATTCTCCTTGTACCCTACCCTTTTTTGCCCTTGTATTTGCCTGCGTGTAAACCAGGCCAATCAGGCAAACAGTAACAAGCGGTCATGCATGGTTAAACATGCCAGCAAGTTCGTAGCACGACCAACTCTATAGACCATATGCGAAAAGAAGCGCCATCTAGTGTATTCATGATCAATTATCAGATTTCCTCCATATTGGGGGGTTCCCGTACCGACGGTTTCGCCCGAGAAACAATAGTCCCGGCAAAGTGGAAGTCGTAGAAGTAAAATATGATCACCTGCTGCAAGTCCAGTACGAACCCTTCACAGGACGTCTTTGAGAAATACCGTTCATTGACCTGGATGGCCCAGTTCACTGCTTGAGTGACGAGGCTTGCGACCTCGTTGCTGACAGTTCCTTTTCCAGAATTTTGCGGCCGTCTTTCTTTTCTTCTCTGAACCGAAACAAACCAGCAACCCGTTGAGTGTACAAATAAATTGCCCTAATATCATGAAAACCGAGTTAAATGCAGATGCGCCTCGTCCACAACTGGAAGATGTGATAAACCCCCCAATATGGCGGCTCCTAATGGAATGATGATGATAGCTGGCAAGGATTTTGCATATGGCCTATTGGCAGCGTGCGCGATCGAAAGCGGCGCTGTGGTCGGCCTCCTACGATTGGCCGAATGCTGATTATGGCGTCAGCAAAGGATTTCTTATCGACGGATATAAGAGGAATGTAAGAACTACAATTTCGACGGTGTTGGCAGTGTTGGTTTCAGAGTTGAATCATTTCGAGTTTCCACAATGCTCATTACAAACACCATCAAACTTGATGTTCACAAAGTAATGACGTCACGAGAGGGAACCGTAGGAGGGCGCCACCGAGACATCTCGCCGCTAATACTTATGACCACTCCATCTGGAAACCCTCAAGCACGCACCTCCGGAGGGCAGGAACTACGGAGGGCCGAGTTTGAGCGGCACCTCGTGACGGGGCCTGGAACTCGGTATTTTGTTCGTCTTTTCCGCGCTCCACCAGGTGGTGTTGGCTACACGCGGGCGCAAAAAGGAGACGACACAGGGGAGGGACCAGGTGGGAGGGGCACATCCTTGGACGTGTCGCCGGTTCTTAGTGGCAGCAAATACTTTACTAGGGGGAATACATTCCACTCCGCTCATTTGCATTAGTCAGAATGCCTACGGCGCCGAATCCAGCCCTGACGGACGGGAGGTCCGCGCCAGTCCACGCGCATGTGCACGCGGATGTTCGATGCGGCCGCGGTGGTGTCGTCTCCGATTTCACCTAAAGCCTTTTCATGTTTCAAAAGTAGCGCAAGGTGCGTCGATGCACGAGGCACGTGCAACGTGCCTCGCAACGTGCTTTGTGCTTGTGCCTTGAACGTTCAAGAGACTATCTTATTTTCGGTTTTGCGTATGTTATTTCACTGATGCGCGCCACTTCGCCACTATACTCCGTTTCACCTTATGTTGTACCGCAGACAAGGCTAGAAGCGCGAGCTCATAGCGTTGGGAGCTACTCTTAACGCACGAGAGGTTGTGCCGCCGAGATGTGCCCTAGAGCAAGGAGCTCGCGCTTGTAGCCTTTCCTGCGGTACATCATAAGGTGAAACAGAGTATAGTATGGTGTAGTTACAGTGTTCTAGAGGGTTGTAGTGGCAAGAGCGGCGGCCACCGCGTGAAGATTTTGCGCGTAGACGACACCGTAGCGCTGCTGTTCTGTGCCCTAGGAACTGTGGCAAGAGGCTTGAATAAAGAAGAACGAAGCGCCGGCGACACACGCGCTTCCTGTCTATACTCTGTTTCACCTTGTGTTGTACCGCAGGAAAGGCTACAAGCGCGAGCTCCTTGCTCTATGGCACACCTCGGCGGCACAAGCTCTCGTGCACCAAGGGCAGCTGCCAACGCTATGAGCTCGCGCTTCTAGCCTTCGCTGCGGTACAACATAAGGTGAAACGGAGTATAGACCTTTCTAATGTTTACAAAATCACAGTCCAGCGTGCGATCTTCACAGTCCAGCACGTGCGTGTTCGTCGCTTCGGAAAGCGAGCAAATCACGCGCCATACGCACGAACAGTCAAAATGACACCGGCCACACGCTCTTTTTGGAAAGGTCTATAGAGCCCAGCGGACATGGCCTCGTCTTGTCCTTTCTACAGGAACGTGCCCCCGTCAGCCTCGTCGTCGGCGCTGCTCGGCGTGTACTACTATGGTTCGACTGGAGCTTTTCGCGACGCAGAACAAGTGCTGTGAAAAAATTGTAGGTTTTACTTTGCACTAATACCTCTAGAGTGTGTCCTATCCTCTACCTTTATTATTCGCGTGTTTTTTTATAGAGCTCATTTGATTAATATCGACCTCCCCCCTTTCCAGTATTGACAGGTCGTTCAGCAACGCTATCACTTGGGCTGTACGCTTAACAGCTGCGAAAGAAACCACGTGATACTGATATAACAAGGAAAAATAGACAACAAAGAAATCTAAATAAATCTCTCACTTCTTTAATGGTGAGAGGAACAATAAACTGGTGTATTGTTTTTTGTCATCATGTTGCTGATGCGGGGACCAGCGTTGTGTAAGGTGCAAGGTGGAGCGCGTTTGGGAACGGCCAAGGTGCCACTGCAACTGGCGAACATATAACAAATTGTTTTTTGTGGAAGGCAGTCTATGAAGAAAAAATACCTCGATTGGGAGTACATGAAGCATTAAAATACGATATGACCACAAACTTCAACAACCCCTAATATGAAAAAAAAAATTATTCTCAACTCACCGCTTTATGACTTCTCAAAAGTGGTAATACACTTCATCTACATACACAGCAAGCACATGACAGATATCCAGGAACATAGTACGCAAAAAAACTACAAAATAGACATAATATATTGCGGCATAGAATCCTAACCTCTTCGCCATTGACGATGTGCACATAGTCCCGAAGGATAAGGCGCGGTTCAAAATGTCTCTTGCACACCGCTGATGTCTCGGCGAGGCGTTTATCTTCTCGATTAAGATTTTTTTTTCCCACTGTAGTCTGCGCGACTCCGCCTTTGGCGCACGAAACAGCGACGGCTTACGATCCCTGGTGGCTGCCCTTGTTGACCGGGTAGTCCGACTTGCATTCCGGCGCGAAGCAGTGTGTGCGTCCGTCTTTTTCCTTGCATTTATGACCGAGACGGCAACGGAACGGGGAAGACTCCCCACCACTACACCACAAAGAAAAGTGCTACGGTGCTACGTTCGGGAGAAGCGTACCGCCTCAGCTTCGTCGTCTTCTTCGCTCATCGCACATCTGCCATTTGCCACAAATTCTCCTAGATGATGATGATGATGATGATGATGGTTTGCGGCTCTTCCCTTTTGAATCGGGCGGTCCCGTAGAGTTTGGGACCTAGCCAGTGGGGATTCGGTTATCCCCGTTGGTGAACTAGCATCCACCAGTTCTCTAATCTTCGCTTCGTGGCTTCCACCCTCTCACGCCACCCTCTGTTGGTTATAGGTTTAGCGTCGACGTTGTTGTTGCCGTTAGTCCCACCCGCAGAGTCTGCCACTGAGCTGGAAGCAGACCCAAAGCCGAGTGCCTCTGCCAGTGCGACCTCCCGGGTTGCCTGTCCACACTCCGCCGGTTGAACTGGTTGCAGACCGGTGCACGACAGCACAATGTGTTCAATTGTCTCATCCGCCTGACCACACACACGGCATGCTGCAGATTCCACCGTCTGGTCGAAGCGACGGCGATACACCTGCGTTCGCAGCCCTCCTGCGCGTGACTCAAAGAGGAGCCGGCTGCCCAGACTATTGTCGTATAGTCTAGTCTCTGCCGAAATTTCGTGCTTATATCGATGGTACATATATAGCGTCGACTTGGACTTCGCCGTTTCTGCCCACCGAGCTGCCTCCTCCTCTCTCACCCTCTTTCTTATCTCCGTTTCCCACTTCCTGTCTGTTGTAATAGTTACAGGGGTTGAAAAGAAGCCGTATTTCTTCTCTAACTGATACAGCCGCTTCCTCCAACCAGTCTGCACTCCCGTGAGATACGTGTAGACGAACATCTTCTTGGCCCACCGGCCGCGGTCCATGAGACGGAGACGGCTGTCGTAGGTTATCTTACTGGTCGCCTCCCTGGCCTCGAACGACGACCACCCAAGATCTCCCTGGACTGCTTCGGTGGCCACCATTCCGTGACAGCCCAGAGCTTGCCTCCCGACCTCTCGTTGACGACGTTCCATGACTTCCCGCACTGTGCCAGGGACACAAAGAACCGCGTTGGCGAAGGTTAATCCAGGCACCACAACCGCCTTCCAGAGTTCGCGAGTCACCAGAAAACGATTGCAGCTCCAAAGATTACGTTTTCGGAGTACATTCGTACCTCGCACGGCTGCCTGTCGGAGGTGAGCATAATGATCGGACAAGTACTCCGGGTTGTTGGTCAGTACAACTCCCAGGTATTTGTACGACTCCTGTACCTTTGCTTGCTCGCCGCTCAGCACCAGACTGTTTAATTTAGCCTCATCGGACCCGGCTAATTGAAGGACTGCCGACTTTTTGGCGTTGAACCGAAGGCCCAACGTAGCCGCCTCCGTCTCACATATGTACATATTAGACGCTGCAGGTCCTCCACCGTCTCCGCCGTCAATACAATATCGTCCGCATAGGTGAGGCCCGGCAGCAGCCACTTCACCTCTGCGCCTTCTTCCATGTGTGTCAGTGAAAAGCCCACCTCCGACTGGATCAGGCGTTCCTCCAACCCTGACACATACAGAATATAAAGAAGCGGGGAGAGTGGACATCCCTGTCGGAGACCCCTCGTCACTGTGACTTGTTCTGAGTCGACCCCCTTTAGTTGCGTCATTACTGTATTGCATGAGTATAGGCGCCGTATGACAGCTAGCCACCGATGAGGAAGGTGGAGCTCCTCCAAACGTCGCACGAGTTGCGCATGCGGCACACTGTCATATGCTTTTGCCACATCTAGAAAGCAGCACAGCAGTCTTCTCCCCTGTTTTCGGGCAATTTCAATACACTGCGTGAGGGTGAACAGGTTGTCTTCCAACCTTCGACCCCTCCGAAATCCACCCTGAAGCTCGGTGAGCAGTTGGTTCTCTTCTGCCCATGCTGCCATATGTTCCTTGATAATATGGGCGAAGGTCCGGTATACCGTAGAGGTCACGGTCAGGGGCCGATAATCCTTGAGGAACTGTTTGTCACCCCCTCTCTTTGGGATCAGAACCACGCGGCCGACCCTCCAATCTTGGGGCACAGGTTCCTCTCCCCTTAAGATTGCTCCAAAGATATCTGCCAGCTGCTCCACTGCATCTTTTCCCAAGGACTTGAGAACGCTCGCCGGGACCCCGTCCTAGGGCACAGAACTCCAGCGCCACTCGCGGCATCTACGTTGGCCGTCTTCACGCGGCCCATTGTAAGCGGGCGCCGCTCTTGCCACTACACCCTCTAGAACACTGTAGTGTAGTTTTGGAATTTGCATTCTACTGGGTGATTCAAGGAGAAACCAGGCTCTTTAAATCGACCGCAAAAGTTGGTTTCTTAACCTATCGCGCTACGATTTTGTGCAGCGTTGCCCACAGATGGTGCATTTTTTTTTTTGTAAAATTTGCAAAGAGCGAACTTACCTGAGGAAAAAGTAAAAAAAAAAAAGAAAAAAAGCTTAGCTCCTATAGAAACGCAGCAACGCCACCGGTCTTCAAACAACACGGCGCCGTTTCGCAGGGGATGCAAGAGATGGCGCAAATGGTCGCGACGCCAACTGCCGCCAACGAACGAGCATACGACGCCGAGAGCCGGCGCCACTGATCTCAATGACAATTGCTGGATCGCGTTTGACCAGCTCTGCCTATGGACCGGAATGCGGCCACGGTCGGCCATCTTTAGGTAGAGTTATATCATCTCTAGCCATAATAGTAATATGGCGGACAGTGCAATGGCGGCAGGCTGCCATAAAATAGCCGTAGATCTAGTACACTGTACCGTGGGTGATATTTCGTGCTTGATTGAAGTTGTTCGACGAAGCAGATTCTTGAAACCCAGCGTGAACGGTAGCCCCATCTTTGAGGACCCGGTGAAAGTTCTACGAAAGCGCAGCACCGGGGGAAAGCAGCGCAGCTCGCATCGAAAGCAGACTACGTACCGGCGTCTGCTTTCGATGCTTCTTTCGATGCGACTTTCGATGCGTGCTGTGCTGCTTTTCCCCGGTGCTGCGCGATTTCGTGAAACTTTCACCGGGTCCTCAAAAACCGGGCTACCGTTCACGCCTGGTTTTAAAAACATGTTTCGTCAAACAATTTCAATCAATCACGGAATATCACCCACGCTATTTTGATGGCAGCCTGCCACCACAACTGCCAAAACGCCGTCTGCCATGAATGAATGATGGTGGCTGCCAGGTGGCTTCAGCAGCTGTATCTTGGATAGAGGTGATATAACTCTACCTAAAGATGGCCGCCAGTGACCGCATTCGCGGAGCGGGCAAACGCGATCCAGCAATTGTCATTGAGATCAGTGGCCGGTGCCTTTAGCAGACGATCTTTTCGACTCAAAAGCGGCGCGAGCTTTTCTGATATCAGTTGGCAATGCATTATTTTATCATCCTTACTAATAAAACAGATTGAATGGACACATAACCGATTAAAAAAAATGGTTTGTCGGGTTATTTTGACTGTTTTTTTCGTAGTACGCCGCCTGCGGAACGAGCACCGCTTTTGAGTCGGAAAGATTGTCTGCTAATGACGCCGGCTCTCGCCGTATGCTCGTTCGTTGGCGGCGTCCGTTGCGCCATCTCCTGTCTCCCGTGCGAAACGGCGCCGTGTTGTTTGAAGACCAGTGGCGTCCCTGCGTTTCCATAGGAGCTAGAGTTCCTGTATAGGCTCCCTGCGGGAGCCAGAGTTGCGCGTTTGATTCCACGTGCCGCGTGTCGCCCTCGCCGCTATTCGCCGAGATCCGATCACGTGAGGAGCTGTATCAAGTGTCGTGCAGCAAAGTAGACGTTGCACGCGCCCCGGCGTACGTTCCCCTGCTTTCGAGCGCTCCGCGCGCCTCGAACGCGCGGCGCTGCTATTCGCCAAATTCAGTCACGTGAGGAGCTGAATCCACATGCCATGCATGAACGCGCAACTCTGGCTCCCGTAGGGAGCCTATACAGGAACTCTAATAGGAGCTAAGCCTTTTTCTTTCTTTACTTTTTCCTCGGGTAAGTTCGCTCTTTGCAAATTATACAAAAAAGAAAATGCTCCACCAGCGCGATAGGTTAAGAAACCGAATTTTTCGGTTGATTTAAAGAGCCTGGCCTCTCCTTGAATCACCCAGTAAAAACGGGGAAACACTATTGTTCTTTTTTTTTTTTTTAAGGCGATACCGGCTGTTGGTAAGCAAAGCATTTTGTCTTTAGACTTTATTTATTTGGCTCTGGAGAGCCGCGGCACCGCGGAAAGGCAGCATCTCGTACCATGGAGGCCCGGGGTGCCGCGTCTAGTGAACATGATAATGTGATAAGTACAGGGTGTCACAAAAGAAAATTTACACGGTCTTTTTTACCGCAAAAATAAAGTAGGCATCGCCGAACGCTCATTCTCCGCCCAAAGGTAGAGCTAGAGGTCACAACCAGATGCCAAAGTTTCAGCCCGATCCGATAACTTAATCAAAAGTTATAAGTGATTTTCTGAAAATTTCAATGGGAAAATGGAGCCCATTTTTGCCCGTTTTCGGTTTCTGGTGCCATAGAGCCCCATGTGTTCTAAAACTCCGTCGGCCGCCATTTTCCCATTGAAATTTTCAGAAAATCAGTTATCGGATCGGGCTGAAACTTTGGCATCTGGTTGTGACCTCTAGCGCTACCTTTGGGCGGAGAATGAGCTTTCGGCGATGCCTAGTGTATTTTTGCGGTAAAAAAGACCGTGTAAATTTTCTTTTGTGACACCCTGTATATACACGCATAATGACGACGACATGAATTGTTGGTATTATGGGAGGATGGCAGTCCGATTCGCAGAAGTCCGGATTTCGTGGAGGCGGGTTGGGCGGGTCAGCAGCAAGCTGGGGGATTTCGCACGCCGTTCGATCGGTGCATGAAGGAGCCCCCGGAATATGATGGCGCTGTTGCTCGCTGGGGTCCACTGCGGTCGAAGCATCAGGCTCCAAGGAGGTAGTCCAGCCAAATTCGAAGCTGCCGCCTCCGAGGAACCAGGGCTCAGATTGAGGCACCGCCGTCGCCCGGTGTGTCATCCTCTCAACGTCGTCGTCGTTGTGTTCTTTATTTATACGCGTACATACGTATAAATAAAATAAGATAGATATAAAGAAAGACAATCGAACGGCCAGTGGCGCGCGCACCGTTCAATGCCTTTGAAGGAAAAAGCCAGCCTCAAAATCAAGAGCCACCACCATCATCATCATCATCATTTACCGCAGGGTAGCCAAGACTAGTGCCACTAAATAAGCTACGCTTCAGAGTAACGACACTTGGCCATATTGTGTCTTAAAATCATGGTTGTCAGTTATCTGAAGCTTTATCTGAAATCACAGAAAACGCTTTTCCGCCCTCCACAAATGTTTAAACAGTTTGCGACAGAGCAAAGCAATATTACATGACCTTCCTAACACCGAATCTAATGCTGAGGAAGTTGCACTTTTTAATCTTGACGATCGACAGTTGCTTCTGCTCTGCATACGAGCCAAAATGGCGGCACCCACAACAATGCCGGGGAACGGAGTGCCGATACTCTAAGCGCAGCTCATTTAGTGGCTCTAGCCAAGACTAACGTTGGCCGAGACCTCCCCGACAATAGAGAGTTTTAGAATAGGGGGCCCCAAAGCTTGGGGACCCCCGAAGAAATAGGGGCTCACCACTGCGCATGCGCAGAACCCAAACTCCGTTTGGGGCTTTGGGTTGGCGCTTGGGCCCCCGATTGCTTGGGGCCGGGTTGCTTCGGCAAACATGGCGGCACCCTTTCCGCTCGCTTCGGGGCGAATTCGTCATGGTCGCTGCAGTATTAGCCCATTTCAATGCCAATGAATAGTGCAACCGGCTTTCGCTTTGCTTTATCTCGCTCAAATCACAAAGAATGAGCGGCGGGCTCACCCCGTTTTAAAGATCGACCCCGATTCTGGCCGTGTCTAAGCCTAAACATACGCGGTAACCGTTGACGTGGCAACGTATGGCTACTCCATGGCTCCGAGTGGATTTCGTTCGTGGCACGATACCTACAGCTTGAAAACAAGTGGTTCAAGGCTTCAAAGTCGCTCCAGCTCATATCTAAATAGTGCAGCTGCTCGCAGAGTATGCGCGCTCGCGTTCGTCTCAGTCTCGGCATAGTTACAGGCCTAAATCTTCGGCTGCAGATGGTCAAAGCGCACACGAACGCCCAGAAAATTCGAGAACGAGCCATACCTAAAACAGCGCGCAAGCACAGGAGGAAGAAAATAGAACAGAGGAAAGAGCGCTGATTCCCAACTTATGTCTTGTGAAATAAAGAGAAAGAGGAAGCTTCAGACATGAAGCCCACGCGCACCCACAAGGTAAAAAGAAGAAAGAATGAAAACAGACACATTACTAAGTTGCACTAGAAAACTGACATTATAAGGTCACGACAAAAATAAGATGAGAAAAAAAAGAAGAAAAACAACAACGTGGGCTTCATGTCTAAAGCTTCCTTTATTTACAACGAAGCTTCCTCTTTCTTTCACAATGCATACCATTTTGTTAGACCACCTGAGACTGGGTGGAAAGAAACACGACGACGTCTCGTGTTTCTTTCCACCCAGTCTCAGGTGGTCTAACAAAATGGTAAATCTACACCAGCTCGCCTGCGCCCTAACTGTTTTTTCACAATGCATAAGTTGGGAGTCAGCGCCCCTTCCTGTGTTCTGTTATCTTCCTCCTGTGCTTGTGCGCTGTTTTAGGTATGTCCTCCAAGTACCAGCTAGCTCAACTCTCTATGCTACTACGAGAACAAGCGCCAAATTAGAGCGCTACGGATTGGATTGTTTCGGCTACACCCGAAGAGGGATGGCCGAACGAGTCGAGGCCGATCCAAGGCCAGAAGAAAATGACGGAAGAGAAGGCTCCCGCGCGCGTTCGCTTCTCGATCGACGATGACATTTATGTGCTACGCGAAGTGTACACCACTAACCCATTCCAGAATTCCAGGAGATGGACTTCAATTGCCGAAAGGGTCTCCGAAGCAATCGGAAGAAATTTATCCACGCGGGCCATCCGCAACCGGGCCGACCTGCTGCTGGCACAGTTTAATACGAAGCACATATTTCCCGGTGACTTTTCGTAACATAACGTAAAAAAAAAAACGGGTCTGTATGAACGAGCCTTTAGCCACGGAGTAGCAATACGTTACCAAGCCAACAGTTACGACGTATTCTTAGGCTTAGGAACGGCCAGAATCGGGTACGATCTTTAAAATGGGGCGAGCCCACCGCTCATTCTTTGTGACTTCAGCGAGATAAAGAAAAGCGAAAGCCGGTTCCACTATTCATTGGCAATGAAATTGGCTAATACTGCAACGACCATGACGAATTCGCTGCGAAGCGAGCGGAAAGGGCGCCGCCATGTTTGCCGACACAACCCGGCCCCAAACAATTGGGGGCCCCACGCTATTTCTTGAATTTCACGTTGGGGGCGCGCGCCAACCCCAAACCCCAAACGGAGTTTTGGTTCTGCGCATGCGCAGTGCTGAGCCCCTATTTCTTTGGGGCCCCAAAGCTTTTGAACCCCCTATTATAAAACTCTCTATAACTGCCGCGCTGCTTCAGCTACAGGATGGGCTAAAAGCAAGCTACACCTACCAGCGTCGTGCCTGTGACCGAGGAATGGCCCGTCGAGTTCGCAGATAGTTCCATTGGCGCACATGATAGCCTGGTATTTGAGGGCGTACACTCTCTTGTGACCAGAGAAGTAAATCTTCTGATTCAGAGACGAACGGCAGATGGGTCTTGCCGTGCCGTTCAAACTGGTGTTACCCTCCCTATTATTTGTACCGCAAGCCACAATAAAGTGTCGTTTCAGCGCAAATGTTGTCCGTTTTAATAATTTTTCATTGTTAAGAAGTTCGTTCGTTGTCCACAATGGCGCTGCATGCAAAAAAGGCGAGCGTTCCGCGTTGCGTCGTCACAAACCCTAATCAAGAGCCACCACCATCATCATCATCATCATTTACCGCAGGGTAGCCAAGACTAACGTTGGCCGAGACCTCCCCGACGATAGATGGGTCTCGCCAAGCCCAGAAAACCTGTCCGCACCGAGGCTATTGTATTTTCTAGGAGTGAAATGTATTCCCCCTAGTAAAGTATTTGGAGGCAGTGTCGGTCTCACATTCGCCCCCCCCCCTTTCCCCCTTTCCTCCCTCTCCTTTCCCTCCCTTCCCTTGCCCCCGTCCCGCCTCTCTGTTTGTATTCATCTTCAGGAATTTTCACACCATTACGGCATTGCCATCTGTACAAAATCATGACACTGTTCAACCTTGTATTGTGCGGCGTCGCAGACCTCTACGGTATCGGCCATCGGCCTTTCTGAGGCGTCGAGGCTGTCCTAAGCGAAAATAAATATTACTAAATGATTACTACAGCGGAGTGTAAGAACATCAATGAAAGAGTTAGGACACTAAGGACAAGATGTGATGTGAAAAAGCGCAAATGACGAAGAAGAGAAGGAGACATGATAGAGCGCTTACTTACAAGTGACGTGAATTGAAGGAATTAGAAGAGGACAAAAAGGAAGTGAGGGAATCTTGAGAAATGGTGTGTTGCTGTGTGCCCTTCTGCAAGGCGCGCAAAGGGGTGGCCGCGGAGGAATCGTTCCACGAACTCCCAGTCACCAACGTGAGAGAAAAATGGAAAATATTGGTAATGGGCACTTGGTAGGAGGAGCGAGTCTTTGTGCCGCCTAGTGAGAACGCCTCTCACTAGGCGGCGCTAGAACTCGGCCCTCGGCCGGGAGCAGGCTCTTCCATAGGGAGCGCTCAGATGGAGTGGTCGTAAGTATAGAGTTGGTCGTGGTTCATAGAATGTGTGGTAGGTGTCATCTACAAAATCCCTTTGACATGCGGCCGGGTTTATATAGGGCAATGGCGACGCTGTGTCAATGAGAGAATGCGTGAACATGTCCTTTCCTTACGGCCAATGACCGGAGGTCCCTTGCACGTACACTGCAGAGACTTTCTGTGTCATCCTATCTTCGAAGATACCATAATCATTGGCCGGGGTCGTACTAAAATGCAAAGAGGCGCTGGAGGCGCAAGCAATAGAAAAAGCTAGCTCGGGGCACTTCGTCAGCCAGCCTTCAATTTATCTATCCAAAAAAAAGATAGGCTTTATAGAATCCTTGTGAGCGACACGCCATTGGTTGGTACGGCGTCGGTTGGCTTTGTGGTGTTTTTCTTGTTTGAGCCGTTTTTAATAGAACTTCAGTTGATAGTCAGCGCTCGTCCTGTGCCCTTCTCTCTTTGTCCTTGTCTCTTTGCGCGCTGTTCCTAATTTCTTAATTATCCTCGTCCTCCTCCGTACCCTCTCCTTCTCCCCTCCTCCTCCTCCTTTTCTCCTCCCTTTCCCCTCCTCTATTATCCTCCTCACTCCTTCTCCTCTCATTCTTCTCCCCTCCTCCTTCCCCTCCCTCCCTCCTCCCTCGTGACGTCACTCGTGATGTTATTTGTGACCTTCGTGACGTCGCACGTGACGTCTCGTGTGACGTCATTATGAAAAATGTCCCATAATGCAACGCGCGGTTACGCCGACGGCGACGCCGCTCGAGCCGGGAACGGGCGCCTAAGAGCTGCGCTCTAGAATTAATCACTTCTTCTGTGGATGTTCGGTGTAGTTCTTCTAGCTCGAAAAACTTGGAGTAATAGTCGACAACGACTGTACCTTTTTCCATTCAACTGAAAGAGGTCCGTTCCGATCTCCTGCCAAGGTCGATTGGGTGAAGTATTTGAAGAAGGGTCTCTGTAGGTGGGCGTCGATATTGTTGACACAGAGGACATCGATTTACGTAATTCTGTATTTATGAGCTTATGCCGGGCTACGAGACTGATAGACTGAATCTCTAGCTCTGGTCCGACACCGGAAAACAGCTTGATGACCGCAGTGTAGTCGCCGGAGTTTTGAATGTCTACGACAACCCTAAGAGCCATAGGACGGACTTTCGACATTGGATTTCTGCGGTGGTGAAAGAGGCTGGGAAGGAACGTGATAATCGCGGGGGACTTTAGTGCTGCTCATCCGGCGTGAGAATACAAATTTGTGACGCCAAAGGAAAGACGACTGGCGGAGTGCATTAACAGGGAACGACTCACTCTCCTACCCGAAGCGGACAAGCCAACCCGGACGGCAACCAGTTCATGCTGGGACACCTGCCCAGACTGGACCCTGGTCAGGAACGTGGAAAGCAAGGTGTGGAAGAATTTGACGGAACAGCCAGGAAGTGATCACTGTATTCTGGAGACGACCATCCATAACACCGGCTATAAGCGAAAAATAGGCAGGGAGACAATCACGGACTGGGACCGGTGGCGAAGGCACAGAGGCGAAACGACGGTCACAATTGACAGTATCGAGCAGTGGACCAAGTCGGCGGTAGCTAGTGTGAACCTTTTGTTACGAAGGAGGACCAGAGGGACAAGAATCCTGAAGTGGACACGTACCTTCTCCATCTGTGGGAGGTCCACCGGGAGCTGACCAAGAGGTGGAAGAGGCGGCGGCATAACAGGAAGTTGAGGAAGCAGATACAGGAAATCGCAGATAAGGCAGAGGGTTGCGCGGATAGGCTAGACAGGCAAAATTGGTTTGGTCTATGTGACAGCATCAGGGGAATTATTATTGCAGCTCAGGCGTGGGGGCTGCTCAGGGCGCTTATCGACCGGGGGCGGACTAAGTCTGCAACGAGCAGACGTGTCGCTGAGTTGATCTACAAATGTCAAGGAAATTAGGAGCAGATATTGAACCGACTTGCCGGGTGGTATCTCTGCCTCGAGACGCCGGAGGAGCAAATGGACTACTCTGGAGAGGAAAACCTTGAGTTGGATAGACCTGTTACGTTGGGAAAGTTGGAATACGAGCTGGGAGTGATGAGGAAGAACGCTGCTCTAGGTCCGGACTTCGTCACGGCCAAGCTTCTCTACTACTCGGAAGAAGGGTATCTGGAGGAGCTGGTGAGGCACTTTAATGAACGTGTTTGGGAAAAGGGAGTGACGCCGCAGGCGTGGAAGGCGGCCGATGTTCGTTTTATTCCGAAACCTAAGAAAGAGGTAAAGTTGGAGAATCTCCACCCAATCTCGCTTACGTCCTGTTTAGGGAAGGCGTTTGAGAGGGTGCTAAATTCGAGACTGATGAGGTACATAGACGAGAGGCAGCTACTTCCGAACACACAGTTCGGGTTTAGACAGCACACGTCTACGGAGGTTGTGCTGCTGTGGATGTATAAGGATATTATAAAGGAACCTCGGAAGGGACAGACGAGATGTATACTCGTGTTGGCCCCGAGGGTGGCGTTTGATGACGTTTCTCACGAGAGTATCTTCCGGGAACTCAGCCAAACCAACTCTGGTAAGAGGACGTACAATTATGTGCGAAGTTTTCTCACGGGGAAGACGGCCACACACACGCTTGGGAATAATATGTCTAAGACTTACGATCTGGGCCCTAGGGACACACCGCAAGGGGCAGTGTTCTCCCCTCTGCTCTTCAAGATCGCCTCGTGGGGCTGGAGCCTTGGACACCGTACCATGGGTGGAGCACGCAATTTACGCGGATGATATCATTCTATGGTGCAGGGCGGACAGTGACGGGGAAATTGAGGAGCACTTGCAAAAGGTGGGGGACATTGTGGATGGCGTTTCCAGATAGTGAGGCTTGCTTTGTGTTGCAGAGAAGTCCGAGTAATTCATTCTTTGAAATCCGAGGGAGAGATTGTGAGAGCATAAAGACATAAGTATAGGGGCATGGTTGTGCCGAAGCCGGAGGGTGTGCGGATACTAGGGCAGCACATTCAGCAAGGCAGGGGGAACAAGCCAACCCTGGACAGACTAGACACCATGACTTCGCAGAAGCATAAGACTAAAGAGAAGGAGGCGGTCCAGCTCGTCCAGGCTTTCATTTTCTTCCGGGTTGACTTATGGGACTCCGTATTTAAAACTTAACAAGACCGAGATGCAGAAGCTTAATATTTTTATACGAAGGGCTTATAAGAATGCACTGGGGCTACCAGAACGGACAGCCACTGAGAGGCTAGTCAAGCTGGGGGTGCATAACAGCACTGAGGAGCTCCACGAAGCGGAATTGATCTCTCAGCTCAGGAGGCTTGAGGGGACGGCTAATGGTAGTTGGCTTTTAGACAAACTTGAGTTGGCGGTGCCCGGAGGCCCTCAAGAGGGGGAGGAAACCGGGGGCGCGATGGATTACGAAGTCAGACAAAGGATCGTGTTTAGCAGAATTTCTCGGAACATGCACCCAGACCGGGATGTAGAATGGAGACAGGCGCGCTCCGCAGTCTTGTCTCGGTCTTGGGACAGCAGGGAAGGCACGCTGTACGTAGACGGGGCCAGTCCCGTGTCGGGCGTAGTGACAATTGCTATTGCGAATGGTCACGGGAGCGTGGTAAGGATCGTTTCGATTCGGACGCACTCGACGGAGCAAGCGGAGGAAGCGACGATTGCTTTGGCGATTGTGTGCAACTCTAGGGCTACGATAATATTTGACTCTCAGAAAGCCTGCAGGAATTAGGCTCCCGATATACTGGGGCTACCTGCGATGAAAACCTTAGTGAAGGCTAATGTTGAGGGAGTTCCTTTGATCTGGGATCCAGGCATGTGGGGCAAACGGGCAATGAGGTGGCGAATGCCGCTGCCCGATACGCGTTAAACCGGGACTCACTCCCAGCTCCAGAGGCATCGGATTATAGACTAGCCTATAGTAATTCTTGAAGGTCAAAAGGAAAGGTAGGATGGAGTTTCCTAGGCTTAACAGGGAACTGATGAAGGATGAAAAGTGTATGTGGCGAAGGCTGCAAAGGGACACCAGTACAGCTGCATGTGTGGTACCCGGAATGCTTCGCGGCACCGAGCTGTCCCTCCTTGCAAGGCGCACTGGGCGGACATTCATCATATGGCTTGGGTGTTTAAGAAGATTCCAGGACTTGTGCCATTGTGTGATCCTACCCTTTAGAAGTGAAAACCAGGGCTGTGGGGTGATGACGCCTGCAAGCAGAGACTGCTCCTAGGCCGTGCTCTGCAAGCCATAGCCGCGCTTCGAACCCCAGAATAGGGGTACCCACCCTCTCCTCGCCATCTTTCCTTTCAACCCACTTCCCTTCCCCAACTTTCCTGAAATAAAGGCTTTTCAACAACTTCGCCGGAAATAATTTTGATCTTTGGTTGCTTCTTTAATAGGGTAATCGGACGCGTATTGTTATGATTTTTAGATTTCTAGGATGCTTGAGCGTGCAGAGTGAGTTCATATTTAAACGATCTCAGAAACATCCTTAGGTCATCTTTAAGGGGTCAAAAAGGGTTTACCAGAGACGTAAAGCTAGTCCACACACTTGCGACTGCTTGCGACTAAATGCGTTACATCTCCGGTAATCTCTTACGACGACAGGACACACTGGCGTCATCCATGGGGTAGCCGTGCAACACTGGCGATATCCTAATTCTCAAGATTTTCCCGCGTCATTTTTCTCTTCTGACTTAAGCAACTTTTTAGTGTCTTATAAACACAAATTTCTCACAAATTGAACTTACATTAAGTCTCGCAAATACTGGTGTTTGTTTTGGGTTGAAGGGAAGGGGGGAAGCCAGGCTATTGTGGGTCTCCATTATTGGGACCAGTCGCTACTTTGCTTTTGAAGGATTAGGGTGAAATGAGGGAAAAAATAGTAACGCATAGTATATATAAAGTACATACAAAATATAGATAAGTAGTCCTTCGCATGAAATGCCTAAAGAGTGTCTTTTCTAGTGCTGCGCGCTATCCGGAATGCCACATACAACAGCCACATAACTTCTAAATCCTAAAGAAGACAGGGGAGCAGTGGAGAAAGCATTTCGCGCTCTTCTGCGCCTTCTTTGTGAGAGAGAAATCACAGACAGAGTCTTATCCAAGATCCAAGACGTTATATCTTGCCAAAAACCCTGAACCACATAACTTATAGGACTGTTCGACAGGAGTCTTGTCGCGGATACTGCCAAACCTTCGCTCTAATGAAGTACAGCTCCAGGGCAGGCTCATAAATGGCATCAACGTGCGAGTGTTTTCTCTGGTCATGATATATCGCAAGAGGTCGTCACGCAAGTTTTGTCGACTTTCTCGCCGTCATAACTGTGTGCCATGGCAAGCAATAGGTTGCTTCACCGACTGATCGCCCTGATGGCAACATGCGAATACTTTGTACGGCTCTGCCCCTAGATCATTGAAGCATCCCGTTCTTTGCACATGATTCTTTTTGGTTGGCTGGAGAAGTGTGGCTGTTGTCAGTAAAGTTAACTGGAAATTTCAAACGCAGTGTAACCATGCACGTGCAGTTGAGACATCGTCATGGGTTATTCTATGCTAGATCTAGCCATTTGATATGTTCCGACGAAACAGAAATGAGTGACACAACGTGGACCAGAATAGAAAATCATGCATGTTTAGTTTCTTTTGCCAAGACGGATTTCACGTCTGTGTTACATCCTGTATTTCATGAAACGTCCGGCCTCGGCCTTCCGCCCCACCGCGCGGAGTTGGGGTCTCTCAGCGGCGACTCATCCGTTCCGACATCCTCCTCATTTGCGCATCGGTAATGACGGTGTCCACGTGATCGCGATAGAGGGCAATATCGAGCCCACGTGATCGCGTAGAACGCTGTGGCGTCATGCCCTTTGATCGTCGTGATTTGACATGTGGACGCCGCAGGAGGCGCTGCTCCAACCATGAGGAACGAATAAAAGCGACTTGCGAGGAGAGTGGTGTCTGTCGCCGCCGCTCGCGAGTCGCGCCCACTCTCCACGAGACGCCGAATATTTCCCCAGAAGCCGACATGCCTGTCGACTTGTACGATTCGACCTTCAGCTCGCCATGCACTCTGGTGCGCATGCTGGCCAGGCACATTGGAGCGGAACTCAATCTCAGAGAAGTGAATTTCACCAAGAACGAGCATCTCAGTCCCGAGTTTTTTAAGGTAATGCTCCGGCACATTTTGAGATTAGGTTTACAGGAATGCTACAGCGGCGCCGTGGTTTCCGTGTTAAGCGTACTACATTGCTCGACACTGTTCCCGCACTTTTCGCGTTTAACTTCGAAAGGATATGGGTGGCACCAAAGTTTACAGCTTGGGTTAGTACGCCACATGAATGCTTCCCATTACACCGATAGTTTTAGTCATCACCTACGTTTCTAAAACAAAAATAAATCCCCAGTAATTTCTTGTTTCTGCTAACAGTGTCGCATGGTGTACGCAATCTATCATGCATAATTGCATTCCTTTTTTTTTTGTGACTAGCCTGTCCTTTTTGAATAAGAGTTTTTTTTTGTTTTTTTTGGCTGAGACCAGTCTAACCGCATGGCGCTCCAAAGTGCTCTTCCTGCTCCATACACGTCAGCGAGGAATGTTGTGCGAATGAATTGCGGGACTTTACTCCAACGAAGCGCGTTATGAGCGTCGAGCGCAGGGCCTTCACTCTCCTTAATTTTTGACTTGTGTTTTGGTGATGATGAGATGCGTGGACACTCCCTTCCCAAGCCGTCAGTTACTATAGAACCCCGAAATTCGCACTAACGCTCGTTTTGCGTCGAACGTGGTATTGTGATATTTTGTGCTCTCTCGCAAATACCATTAGCATTGAGCGGGAACACTATTTTTGCATTTCCTATTCGCAGTGAGAAGCTCGCGAGGGGCCGTTTTGTTTTCCACACAATACGTAGTGCACGTACTACCCACTAGGTTATGTTTTAGTTTTTATAGTGCCTACAAGCTTGGCATTGCACGTGCTTGCACCTGCAGAGGAAGTTGAAGTGTCCCCACCCTGGGTTGTGAAAATATTCCACTAGGTGGCGATACCCTAACTCGACTTTAACGTGGAATGTGTAATTGGCTTGTGTTCTAAAGATTTCCACGCGTGCATGCCACTTAATCGGATATCTTTTTTTAAGTAGCAACCAGAAAGCTATTCGATTTTTGGTACCGACTAAAAACAAATTCATCCGTTATTTCATGTCTTCGAAACATTTTTTTATGTTTCCTGTTAAAGCAGGTTTCTTTGCTCTTTTGATAGTGTGTTGATTTTAAAAGGCTGTTCAGTTGACATTGTATTTTTTGTAATATTTATACAGGCATCGTTGGCATGACGTCTCGGCTACCTGAGCACCTCCTAAAATCAGCTTACGCAGAAAAGCAAAAGAAAGAGCAGAACAGTACACTCCATTGCTCTCGTACTCGTTACCAAATATATAAATACATAATATAAGTACTTGTTTAATAATGCTGCTTAAACGAATGTCAACATCAATGCTTTATTCAGACAACATGTAAAAAAAAAAAAAAACAGTTTTCTGGGTGACCTTCCCAAAAGACATAGGCATACCTGACGAGGCGACAGCCTCCACCCTCCCCCTCCCCCTCCCCCTCCCCTCCCCCCCCCTCCCCTCCCGTAAAATCACTTTCCTCGGAAAAACAGACAAATATTCAGTGTTTTACTATCGCAAGTTCCGCTATAACATTCATAACATAAAAAGGGCTGCAACGATTATGGCAATTATATCACATTTCATCACGCGACAAAAAATATTTGTTTATGTTTTTTTAACAGAACAGGTACACATAAAGTCCATAAAGTGATAAAAAATCATTGTATAAAAATTAATCTGTCATCAGCGACAGAAATTACACATTAATGTTCTTCCTAAATATTTGCATTGACACATCTCCTTCAATGATGATCATTCTTTGAGGGTGATCATTTCGAAGGTCGGGTATTTGGTAATTTTGTATCTGTATGTCGATGTTTCTGAGTATTTTTTTCTTTTGTATAGCTGGTATTCTAAAAAAACGTGTGTGGGCGATCTTGGAAAATATAATTCTGGAAGAACGGTTCAAACTTGATTTGATTATAAATGACTTGGGCCAATTTCTTTTAGATAAAATTTTGGATGGTTAATATCTGTTTTATTTTTATTAAAAGCGATGCAGAGTGACTTTGGAACGGAAAATTTTTAACTACACGAAGAACCATTTTTGGAGTATATGCAAGTATTTATATTTGTTTTTGTGGAAGTTCCCCATTCAAGAAGGCAATAATTTAGAGGGGAATGAATTGATGCGTAATGTTACAGTTTTTTCATATAATGAGGCTCGTGTGGATCGTGAGATATCAGTTCTCACTCTCTCGATATAAAAATGCCAACTCAAAGTTTCATGAAATGAAACCCCGAGGCACCTATGTGATATTACGCGTTTAATAACTTCACCTAGAAATTTTTAAAAAGTTTGTAACGTTAACGAAAAATAGTATACTTCTCTTTTTGTATTTGATTCTAGTTTGTTTCCACTGAGCCAAAATGATAGATTTGCCAGCCATCAATTGGTTTGCTGCTGAAGCGTTTCTAAGAGTTTTCTAACAAAAAATGTGTTCGTGTCCTCCGCATATACAATTATATCTCTTGGAAGCAGTTTGTTTACGATGTCATTTGTCTGTATTAAAATAAATGCGGGCCTAAAGTGGACCCCTGCGGGACACCGTATTTTATTTTACCAAGGTAAGACTTTCCGTGGGTAAAATCTGTATATTGGAAACGATTTATTAAATAACTTTCTATTAGATTAGAACAACTTCCTCTGATTCCCTACTTGCATAGTTTACCAAACAGTATATCATGCTTGATCAAATTTAAAGCTTTCTTGAAGTCAAGAGACACTCCTACTGTATACCGCTTCTGCTCGAAATTGTCAGTTATTTTATATTAATGTTTAGCAGCGTTAATTCAGTCAACTTTTGCATATGAATGCCGTACTGTTGTTTCACTATAGCATTTGTTTGTTTAAAGTAATTAAACAAAACGCACGTTGATAGCTTGCTAAATGGGGTTTTTAAAAAAAAATGGTAATACAGAAATTGGTCTATAATAATTTAGGTCATTTTGATCACCTCCTTTATGTATTACTTACACCCTCACAGTTTTTAATTTATCAGGCAATATACCAGCACTCAGGATAAAATTACATTTATGTGAGAGTGGGTGGCTAATGAGATGGGAAACTGATTTTTTAGGCTGAGCTTTTGTGGCATCTTCACCGCAAGCACTACTATTCTTCATTTAAAGCTGTAGGTTGCATATCTCTAATTCTGTAGTACGAAACAAAATGGTAATTTAAGTGCTAGATGCAATGTAAGATTTGTAGTTAGCACTACTCATAGCACCATTATTTGTAGGACCAGACACCAGAAAGTGGGCATTTAATGATTCGGCTAGTATAGTCTTGGCGCAAGGCATCCCTTCAACTGTAAGCACAAGATTACTTCTTTCGTTTTTTTTTTTTTTTTGACAAGAGGTTATTTGCCGTTTTCCACACTTTCCTGGGATCAGCAAAAATACCTAAAAACGTATTTTGATAATAGGTGGAGTCGTTCTCGTTTAATTTTGGAGCCTAGTTTGTTTCTTATTTTCTTAAATTCAACTCAATTGTCCGAACGTCTTGTTTTTATATAAAAAAATGCGTACATCCTATCACATTGATTCATTAAAAAAAAGTGTGGCATCAATCAAAAGCTTTCTTGATTTCTTGTTTTTTTCTAAATGCGACTAGAGGAAAGGTTTTCTCATAAAGCTTTTCTATTTTTATTGAAAACAGGTAGTATGCTGGAATGGAGTTGACCAACTGAAGAACGTCATTCCAATTTGTTTCTTCCACTAACCCTGGGAACAACATAACTTACGCCTCATTATTGGGTCTCTAGATAAGGGGTGTGTATTTCGAGGGCCGTTTGTGCTGCGTGGAATAAGGTGTGAAAAACATAAAATAGGCAAGTGATCACTAAGATCCGTTACCAGTACACCCGCTTTCAATTCATTCATTTCACAGTTCGTAAAACTCAAGTCCATTAATGTCTGAGACACATCAGTGACTGTTGTAGGTACTTGGATTCCGTTCACATAACCTAAAGAATAAAATATATCGAGTAGTTTTTGCCTGGCTGAGTCTGCGACAACGTATCTATATTAATGTCACAGCAAATAATTGTATGCATACCGATTTGAGAACAATATGTAGCATGTTTTTAATAAAATCTAGAAACATAGTTACTGTACCGGAAGGAAAATACGGTACGCGCAACGGCAAATACGGTACTCGCACGCTTAATTACAAGCGATTCATAGCGTAGGCTTGTTTTCGAGTATTCTGGAATGACCTGGACAGGTGCCTTTACATATCCTCCTCCTTTGATACTGTTTCGAGATACCTATGTGCATCCCTCAAAGGGAACGATGCCGCAATCATGTCAACAGATTCATGTTTATTTTTAAACTGCGCGCATTCGAATGCAGCAAGAAAAATTAGGATTTTATCACACAGAATTATAGTGTTTGAAGGATTCAGAGTCGTGATAACAGGACTTTGAAAAATAGCGTGTCATGTCTGAGATTGACACAGTGAACTAACTGCGATTTGTTTTCAAGGGTTCAGCTTATTGCATCTTATCCAGATCTTCTGTCATACCGATTTTGATGACTCGGTAACCAGGACCTCGGTGTATAAAAATGTGCCTGGCAAAAGAATGGCGCCATTCTTTTGCCAGGCAAATTTGTATTATTTTTAGCGGCTTCCGTCTACGCTACGTAAAGGAAGCAACCGGAGCGACTTTGCAAACAGATCAGCCCACAACCTTGGCGGTAACATGATATAGGAGGTAGGGTGCGGCAGAACCTGAACCTGCGCCGCCTGTGAGCGCCAATAGATCTGCCGCAGTGGAGGGCCAAACAACGCGTAGAAAAAAAAAAAAACTTAAAAGCAAAAAAATTCCGATTGCCTGAGATTGCTTGTAGCTGTCGGTATACGCTCTCGTTTTTGCGACTTTCGTGAAACCGTCTTTTTGAATATTTATTAAAGAAAAACTGTTGTCTCTTAGGTTTAATATTTTTTTGCAGAGACTCTACATAAAATAAAAGGAGGTAAACATGTATTATCGATTATGAAGCAATTTAGAGCTTTATCGATCCGGATCTTAAGAGACTGGAAATTCAATTTTTTTTAAATCTTATGAACGCGTCTGTTCTATATTTGCATAAATTGTCATTGAAATTAAAAACGATAACCTTTCTAAAATAAATACACTGAAATTTAGACAGGTTACCGATTTTGCAATAAGTGGAAAATCAGTTTAAAATTAAGGCTATCGCAATTTTTCTTTTACTTTTCACAGATCAAGGCTCATAATCTGTCCCATCAGGCCCTTCAAAAATGCTTTGCAATATTTATTATTTTTTTTTTATTTCATAGGGTTTTGAATATACAGAAATGACGTAACGGGAGTGGAAAAAGATAGGATGTTGCCAATTTCAAACAAGGGCAAGCAAAAGGTCGAAAATTTAGGAAGTCTGTTAAGAGAAAGCACTGTGACAGGAATTCGTGAAAAATTAGAATTCATACAAAAGATTACACATGAGTGAAGTACAAGTCAACAATTTAAATACAGATTTCTCGGATCAGTGAATTTCGGAGCCTACCCTTCGTGGGGAGGCTGGGCTGCTGACGTTTCAATAGTTATAAGAAAGAACAGATGTTTAAAGTGGTACAATTGAAACTTGTTTAATTAATCAAGATCCTGTGCGCACATTCGGAACTTGTGGCGTGAATTCTTTCTACCGGACGCTGACCTGAGTCTGTCATGGCACTCTCGTGGCACTCCGAAAAGGAACATTTTTTTTCCCGGTTTGCCTGTAGCGATCACTGTTCGTTTCTTCTCAGTGGCACCGCAAGCTCGCGACCTCGATCTGCTTTTCGCAGCCATAGGAGACTTTACTTTTAAAGATATATATTTTCAGCGGCTACTGTTCTTGCTAAAACAGCTACGGTTGCGAAGTGTCGGACCGCGTACACTCCACAAGTGACAAGACTGAATCCCAGGCACAACGGAAACAGAGTCCCAGTCCTTTGCTTTCATATCCCTGAGCGCTTTGACGTCAGCTTTCTGGAGGTAGATTAGTTTCACGTTCGGCAGTTTAGTGTTCAGTGGGGCAACCATCTCTGACGCCGACTTGATCACCGACTTGGTGGGCCGTCGGAGGCTGTACAACGTTGTCTGGTGCTTGACACGACCCCCGATTCAATCACAGGCACTCTTGCCATGTCAAGCTGCGGAACAAATACACCTCGCTGACGTGTATTTGTGGCTCTGCAGCTCGTGTAGTTGGTACTTGTTCTTAAAGTGGCTTGTTGCACCATCACTTACGTAGGTCACATGGGCATACGCAAATTGGATTTCACGATTCTTCAAACCGTTGTCCTATAAATTAAGTTACAGACAATCTCATTCAATCGCAATTATTTTTCTTTTTTTTATGTATCTTTATTTTTCTATCCGTTGTGCGGCCCTCCATGGCGGCGGATCTATTTGCGCTCACAGGCGGAGCAGGTTCAGGTTCTGCCGCGCCCTACTTCCTATATCATGTTAACGCCAAGGTTGTAGGCTGATCTGTTTGCAAAGTCGTTCCGGTTGCTTCCTTTATTACGTCGCGTAGACGGAGACGCTATACGCCAGCTGTTGAAACAGGAACCGCGAAGCATGTTACAGGATAGCGCACCTCGATCGCTCCGGCCCATGTGCATTTTTGGGTCGGTTGTACGAAAATGTATAAGGAATTTTCACTTAAAAACTATCGGTCACCTCCGTGCTGTCAATTTGTCTTTTCCTGACCACCCTGTAGCATTTTTACACGTTTTAATAAAAATGAAATTTTGAAGAACGGGTACGTGCACGCACCATTTATGGCAACCGCGTGAGCGTCAATTTGGCCATGTTTCTCGCTTTATAAATTAAAAGTAATACAAATATTGCATCATGTTTTCGCAGACTCTGTTAGTACATATTATAAACGTTAATGTCAGAGAGTTTAAAGAAAATTAAAGATGGTCTTTTTTTTTAAATGATTTTCAAAATAATGCATTTTTAGTTAAATGCCCCTGTGTGAGCAATTCTTGTAAATTTCTCCAGCGAACCAGGACAACAATATTTCACGCAAAGATGAAATATATACAGGGAAACACACTTGTAAAGTTTGAAGACCTTAGCTTTTATAGATACGGAGAAAAATATTCTTGAATCCAGAGCATTATTGCGCAATCTGCCGTGTTTGCGATTTTTTTTTTCTCAAATAACTACCCTAATACACAGGGATTAATACTTTTTGTCAATCCTTCCTATGCCTCATTTGTTAGTGAGCATTTGAAAACCCGTAGCCAGAACAGTTTTTTGGGGGAAGTCGCCCGAAATGTCAACATCGCGCGATTCGCAAAACGCGCATGTGACTGAGGGGGTGCTTACAAATTTTTTTCGCAAAGACAAAATTTTTTTTCGAAAACAAGGATTGCTTTTATTCTTCTGGGCATAAAGCCAGCACAATATATTTATTTCGTCAAAATTAAAAATGGTCACCGGACATGGTTGTTCGATCTTCTCTGAAAACGCCCCACATGCTTCTTTAGGCCGGATATGTCGTGGCTTTGTACTGTCATTTCTGCAACGACATCGACGTATTTCCTTGACATTTCTTGCATCGAGCGTTCGATGCTGTCAACTGTTTCCTTGATGCTCACAAAACTATCTCCTTTTCATTTCATTTTTAGCATCTCCGAAAGTTTGTGATGAATCTCAGCAATTTAATTTGCAAGATTCACTGCCGGAGCATCGCATGGTTTGGCCGCGCTCTGGTTGCTTGGCCCCTTCGCTACTCTGCATGTTCCGCACTTCCATGACTTTTTTGCTGCACTTGTTTTCTTTTTTTACACGTGTTTTCATTTAATCTTGAATACGTCTCGATGTGATAATTGAATCCGCACCCTATACAAGATAAATAAACTTCATCGTTAGGAAGTGGTTCATTGCAGCGAGAAGTCCGTTCGCCGTCACTTTGGAGTAACAAGTTCGTACATAGGACACTCTTCACTCAGCAGCAGCAGCTAACAAAGATGGGCTAATATACCAGAAAAAAAAAAAAAAAACTAAAAATTACGAAGCAGTTTTTAGGAGCCGGAAAACAGACACCACGATGCTACTGCTGCTGAGGGCGTGTGAAAGAGGTTCCCGACGGCAAGATCCTTTTGTAGAATTCGAGGTGGTGACTTAGTGATCCAAGGCAGTTCAGGGTCCGATGGTCGCCCAGGTATACGGCGCTGCAGTCAAGGTCTGACGCATCAAATGTAAAAATTAGAAGGCAGTTTTTAGGAGCCGACCAACAGACTGCACGATGCTACTGCTGCTGTGTGCGTGTGAGTGATTATTATATGTGAATGTGGTCATTGATCCTCTGGTATGGGATATGATACATATGTCTTTCCTTGTTAGTAGTCATTCTAAATTTTCGTGTTTCCGTGCGCAAGTGCAGAATTCATGTGCTTCAGGACAATGAACTAAAAGTACTTTGACAACTCTACTGCAATGATGACCTCCTGGAGATGCAGAATAGCCGTAATAAATGATAAATAAATAAGAAATGTTTATTCTGCCTCTTGACCCTTTGTGATCCTGTATCCCCAAGAAGAGCTCTATACACCATATGACAATCTTCACCGTCCTATCAATTCTATTGTAGCACTTAGTTATCAAGTTATGAACAATTATAGGGTCCTAAATTACACATCGGCAGAATTGACAAAATTTTCAGTTTTCATTTTAGTTTTCACCGATTACTCAAAATCAATTTAACTGCCGTACTTTTTTTGGTGCTTTTAGGTAAATACCGAAACTATAAACAAATAATGCAAGTTTTGAACCATGATAAAAGCGATAAGAAGACGAACGCAATAGAGATGACAAATATGGGCGCTCCTCACAACTGTATTTGGCGCTTTTTGCGCCAAATACAGTTTTTGGCGTCTTTTAGCGATTTTTACCATGGTTCAAAACGTTCATCGCCAACTAGCCCAGCAACAAGGTATTTTACTATAATATAAGCCCCGCTGTGTAATAAACTGCTAAATCTGATGACGAATCTTTTCCGACTTTCAGATAAACCCGTTTCACAAGGTGCCCACGCTCTGCGATGACGGATTTGTGATTTACGAGAGGTATGACAGTCTTTCTTTGGCGACGTCTTTGGTTATTTTGTGACATAACGCTAAATTGCGTTACGTATTATGTTATTGTTTGTCAAAGATCATTCGGCTTAAGACGGAGTGCTTAGTATATGCCGAAATATATCTTACGTCATGTATACCCGAACGTTGCAACGATTCTTTTTGAAGAACATCTGACGTTATATCGGCTTCAAGAATGACCCGAGATATAACTGTACTGGCCTTAAACCTGACGTCATTACTAGTTGTCAATTTTTTGACGAAACTATTCAAGTACAGTATCGAATACTGCTTGAAAAATCTTCTTCAAAAGGAATCAAATAATAGTTGTTAACTTCTTGACAGCTGTAATCGTGGCTACTTATTATAGGTTGCAAACTAATTTCGATGTTGTGTGTAAAAAGTACAATGAAAACTTGTAGTCATTGCATTCTTAAAATAACACCATTAATGTTGACAGTCTGACATTGTTCTTATTTCCGCGGATTAAGGCAGAATTATTCAACGTTTGGGCAACCTTTGAATGCCGACCAACACGACGCTTTTGGTCACCCATGTCACCAATTTCTCCTCCTGTTTCTTTTTTTTTAAACGTTCCCCTTTGTGTAAATTTTACTTTTTTACATTTTTCGGCTGTTATACAAAGTGATTAACTATCGCCAGCTCGCCTGCAAAATCCGTTTTTTTATACCATATCTGTTAAATAATGATGTCCCCTACAGCATCATGATATGGTGTGAGTAATACACATCAGACTGATATGTCACTGCGGATTCTAGGTGTGCTGCAATACCATCCCGACGTTATTTTCATGTTTTGCACATAGTTCTGTTTTGCAGTAGCGGTATCTGGGTCGTCTGACAGCCCTTTTAACTTCCAAAAATCATCTCTCTAAGTTTCGGGTCGTATAGCCACTTCAGAAAAAAAAGGATCTATAGAACCCAGAACTTTGTGATTTGCTTACTGAAAGTCGCATGTACCATCAGGTGACGCAGATCCTGCTATTCCAAAGAAAGTTCTGCAAAATATGTGGAATACGTCGGCAGGTATGGAAACGCCCCTGGAGTAAGCAAAGGTGACTCTAACCTTTGACTCTAACTTACACAAAAATTAAGCCATTGATGATGGAGAAATAAAACAAAAATATATAAAACATTATAGACCATCAGAAATAAGAAATATTACCACAAGAATCAACCAAAAAACCCGCCACCTGTAAGAAACAAGCAATTGCCAACCAGACGACTCCCAACACTGCTAAAGTCACGAGGGAAAACCTCTATCCTGACAACAACGTTTATGGTACACAATCACTGTACTAGTTAATTAACATGACGTCAGGAAACTTCAGCGATCGTTATATTTAGTCTTAAAAACAACCTTTCAAAGGCAGATGCTCTATTGAGGCACCCTTTGGCATACTTGATATTGAACATCCAGAACGCTCCCATCAGATCTGCTAGGCCTTCGGTGATGTTAATCGCTCGAAAGTGTTTCGTTGACTCAGCATGGACAAAAAGGCCTTCGGAAAGTTCTAGTTCGTCTTCATGGAAAACAACAGAAGGCAGGCCACATGGAGTGCGTCTTCACACTGTAGTATGAGCAGGAAGCAGTCATAAATAACAAGAACAGGTACTGAAACACAAGAAATGAAATTCAGTTTTGACATTTGCGTAACTACATTTATAACTTTCTCAAAAGATGTCATTCAGAAAATCAAACATAATTATTAGGCTAATGCCTCAGTAGATTTAATTTCAAACTGCACAACTGGTTTTCAACTTCAACCGCGAGAAGGTGTCACACTATAGAAAACTTGCCTTTTTTTAGATACAATTTTAATTCATTAGGTAATTTGAAAAAAAAAAAAACGTTTCGTGATTATATGTGGGTGGCCTAGGTTTTAGGTATGTAGCAGAATGTAAAACTAGAACTTTGGCACAAATGAACTGAAAACAGGTGTATGAGAAAAAGTGTGCTTTTTCTTCACCGAAAAAAACTAACTTTGCATCGCCAAACTCTCCGCCTCAGCTGTTTGGACCAGATGTCAATGTTCCAGAGCTTGCCATTATCTAGTCCAAAATGTTTAAGCGATTTTCATAAATTTACAATGAGAAAATGGGCATTTTAACCCTGGAGAGTGGGGACAAAGAGGACAAAACGACACAGATGGTGTCGTGTTGTCCTCCTTGTCCCCTCTCTCCAGGGTTAAAATGTCTACACTCAACTAGCTCGCCTGCACCCTCGCTTTAACCTCAGAAAATGAGGCCCATTTTCTGTGGCCAACATCATTTATCTATATGCCTCCACACGCTAAGACTGATTCAGCCTTTAATGACAATGTTCCCTCTTTTAGCATTTCTTCGTGACGCACATTTTATTTATTTATTTATTTATTCAGGTTAACTCGCAGCGCCTAAACGGTATTATTGCGAAGAGGCGGGGCTTGTACGTGTTAATAAATTTACAAGCGGTAGCGTTTGAGGGGGCGCTGTTTTAACTGTGTTTAAAAGTAGTAGCGGGGGTTTACGCCAAGATATGGCCGCCAAGAGCGATACACTCGTGCTTCGTATACTTGGCGATGTAAACTATTCAACGGGTGGTTCGGGAGGCGGCGTACGAAGCACGCATGTCCCAGTAACTTGAAGTCGCATCTCGACGTACCGTAGCTAAACCTAACTGTTTTCCCTCATTAGAATATTTTAGGTTTGAACAGGATACATAAACACCATCACAGCTTCGTTACTGAAACGTGAACGAGTTCTTAATGACGTAAAATCAAAGGGAATCACTGACTGAAAAATCGGGAATGAAGACACACAATTTACCGAGCGAAGTCCATACTTTTTAGATTCTTAATATACGACTTGCAGTTCCAATTTGTGCCCACATCGAAAATACATATGTTTGTAGCTACCGTTCTAGAACGGCTCCGATACAAAACAGACGTACGTACATAAATAGTAAGTTCTGATATTGCACATATTAACATTTTTAAGTCGTACACTTTCTCCAAAAACTTGAAAAGAAAACAATCAAGAAGTTACATTGACTATGGTGCCTGAAACGCGTCTCCAACTGGTGTGTTTACCGCGTAAAAAAAAAAGAAAGTGGTCCCTCGATTTCCGCCAGGTGATGTCATAAAAGTGTCATGCTGTCGCCGGCCGCGATCCTCGCGGTGTTCCAGCACCGGTGGGGGATGAAGCAGACGCCTGTCCTGCTGCAGGTCTCCCTTCACTGTGACAGCCCACAGAAGCTTCAGCAGACAGAAGTTGGGACGCCATAACGACAGCGACACTCGCGTTCGCTCGTGCTACTCGCCAGCATTTCTACGACCAACCGCCAGGATCGCGACATGCGACAGCATGACACTTCGGCTCCTGTGACGTCATTTGTTGCCACTTCGGGACCACTTCTGATGTATGGCCCGGATAGGACGCTTAATACACCAGTCGAAGACGCGTTCCAGGCACCATGCCTTGACTGACAAACGGCACACTTCGACACTTCTACTATGGCGCCTGGATCGCGTCTCTGACAGGTGTGTTTAGCGTCCTATTCCGCCCATACATCAAAAGTGGTCCCCAAGTGGCAACAAATGACGTCACAGAAGCCGGGGTGTCATGCTGTTGCCTGTCGCGATCCTGGCGGTTGGCTGTAGAAATACTGGCGAAAAGCACGAGCGAACGTGAGTGTCGCTGTCATCACGGCGGCAGGCGTCCCGACTTCCGGCTGCTGTAGCTTCCGTGGACTGTCACAGGGGAGAACGACCTACAGCAGAACAGGCGTCTGCCATATACACCACAACTGTTGGGACGCCGCCAGGATCGCAATCGGCGACAGCATGACAATTTTATGACGTCATCAGGCAGAAATCGAGGGACCACTTTTTTGGACGCGGTAAACACACCAGTCGGAGACGCGTTCCAGGCACCATACTTCTACCCGCCGTTCGACCGCCGCCATGTCTTGTTGATAGCCATAGTGATGGGGTGTCTCGGCGGTTTAAAGTTCCACACCGAAACTATTAGAAATTGTAGCCACTTCTAATTTTGTACATAATTCTCCCCTTTTTTCTGTTTGGATTAACCCATAACCCCCCCCCCCCCCCCCTCCGTTTCCAAAAACATGTCTTATACGCAGAGCCCAATATGACACCGGCCTATTATTTCAACAGTCTGGTCGGCAAACTTAAAAACGAAAATATGTTTTCAGGCCGAAACACCTTATCTTCTGTAAAATATTTAATAATTTCTGAACACCTTTCCGAAGCCGCCAAAAGGTGCAACAACACCTCTCTCACACGCTCAGGGGGTGTATCAAAAACATTCCACCTTTTGTAAACAAATATATAGCACTTTAAAAAGGTGTATTCGGTATGAAACACCCTCCAAACACTATTATAGGTGTTTTGAAATTTACTGTGTAGGAAGCTCGCGCTGAAGGCGGAACAGCTGCATCTTCACCGTTTTCACCTTGTATGTGACTATAACAGAGACGAATGAGAATCGAGCAGCGAATTCTCATGGGCGCATTGAGATGTCTTTGTACACAGCACCGCCATCTGCCTCTACCTGCTGAATAAGTACGCCCCGGACTCCGAGCTCTACCCGAAGGACTTGCAGAAGCGTGCGCGGGTCGACCAGATCCTGGGCACAGTGACCAGCTTTGTGCAGCCTCGCTACGCAGAGTTCTACGTAAGCGAACCATGCACAGAACGCAGCGCGCCCTGAAGCAATGTCTATGCGTCTAATCTTTAGCAAACAACTCGAATAGTCAATCATTGTGAACTAGAGAATTTCGAGATTCGTGACCTGGGCAGAGGCAATTAGCAAGAGACACGTCATGCGCTTTGCAGCCTGCGCATATGCTATTGTTTGGAGTCAAACCGTGTTCCACTTCGACATGGAGGATTGGGAGCTCGATAAGGTGACAGCCTTTGCTGAATATTTCTCCGATGTAGTCAGTGAGGCTTTCACTGGGAGTTCCTGTCATGCAATTATTGGGGAACGGAAGTGAGGGAAACACGTGGTGCTGGGATATTGCAACGGACTGCTGAGAGACAGCGCTAAACCTTCCACTGCTGCTGAGCGCGAGCTCACGGCAAACTCTCACGACGCACTCTGACGTGGATTCCACACCGTGAATACTAGAAACGTTTATCTGAGCATTCTATGTACCGCCATGTTGACGGCATATTGGCGACATACTACAAATAAAAGGATTCAGTCAACCATCATCTCATATTCCGATTTTTCTTTCCGGCAACAGGTAGCAGATGGAAGTTAGCTAAACGTTTTTCTTCCGGTCCCACACCGGCTAGGGCTTGATGGAAATGGTAACTTTGATAACGTTAATGTTTTGATAGGAAGTTTGAGTCGATCGTATTAATATAGCTTCGATAACGATTACCGATAACAATATGATGCCGGCGGCGTATTAGGGAGTTACCATTTCCCCCCTTCGCTCTCCGCAACGAAGACGCCGCTACTGCGCGTGCGCACCACTGGCCTGCAGAGGTATCCTTGCGGCGTTCCGGAGAGTGTTGCCAGGCGGTGGAAACAATCTACAAAAACTCCCTTTTGTTATCGAAGTTATAGGAACGATATATGAAAACTGCGTAATAAAACTTCAAATTGACGTTCTTGGGAGACGATAATTCGGTGTTTGCTTTGAGCGTGCACTCTGACGACGCGCTGTATACTGGTGTCCAGTCGACTCTCATCACTTGGCCTTGTCGCCTTCGCAGGCTACATCTTTGAGGCTGATGAAGAAGCCCACTGCCGAGCAGATACAGGCTCTCGAAGAAGGTGCCCTGAAAGGAATGGAGACCCTGATCGGCGACGGCCAGTTCGCGGCTGGTGATCAGCTCACATTGGCAGATCTGAGTCTGGTGGCGCATCTCAGCTTCACCATAAAGGTGGGGTACCGTCTGCGAGAAACTTGCGTATCTTGCAAGCAGCTGTTTGCATTCCGAGCATGGCTCTCACTTTATTTCGAGGTGGCGTTCACGAAGTTAAGGTCTGTAGGTTCATATATAAAATACGTTCGATCCGTTTGGCCGACACAGTACGGAGAAGAACTCGGAAATTAAGTATTTTGTTCTACAGAGACAGCGGGAAGACATTGTACCTAATATGGCATGTGGTGTCTGAGCCGTGATTGTGTAAATTTGCCGGAGCTGCACGGCTACCGCCCTGGGCTTTGAATGCACATCAGGCTGTAGCAATTACACGACCGCACACAGTTGTATTGATATCTGTTTGTTCCAAGACGAACTAGAGCAGGGATCCAGCCAGGGGCTGTGGGGAGTGCTGCGCGAGGCTTGTGCTCCGCCTCGCTCCAAGCTGCGTTGCTCTAATCCACTCGGCCACTGATCAAAGGGATCGGTGGCCGAGTGGGCTAGCCCACACCAGCTCGGAGAACGTGGAGCGAAAGGTCGCGCTGCAGAGCTCAGGGATCGTAGGCTCAATCCCCAGTCCTGCCGGTTTCGAACCGGATGAGCATCATACCGGCGTGCTGTCGTGTATCACTACTGCGTGATGCACGTTAAAGACACCAGGCTAGCGGTTGTACCACACTGGGTAAATTGCTCATCTACAGCAGAGAGACAAGTCTCCCGTTGAAGCAGACTAAGTTCAGGCTGTATAAACATACCCAAAACCCTATTCGGCCACCAATCCCTCCCTGTAGGGTCACAGCACACTCCAACACGATGTTTACAAGCAAGCTTCGTTTGCCCGCACCAGGTTGTGGGCAGTGTGAGCGGGCAGAAACCAGATTGCCGTAAGGTCTGCGCATGCGCAGTGCTGACAGCAGCTCCACTGCAGTGGCCTGACGTCAGAGTTGAGCTGGAGTGTACAAGAGCAAGGGAAGACTCAAGTCCCATTCCCCCTTCCTCACTAACAGCCGAGTGTTTCCCTCTTTTCAGCTGCCCGTCTTCGACAGCAGCAGGTTCTCGAAGTTGGTCTCCTACTATGGGCGCGTGTCAGCACAGCTGCCGTACTTTGCGGAAACGAACGAGAAGTATATTGACGCGCTCTTCCGAAAATGGGCCAACCTGAAGTGAAACCACCAAGCTGTCGTTCACCAGGGGTACCTCAAGCTCGTGCGAGATGCAAATAAACACTCTGGTATCGAAACAGCCTCCTTTGTTTTGAATATATATATATATATATATATATATATATATATATATATATACTATATATATATATATATGACATAATTTTAAAGCACCAAACTAGTAATTATTCGTAAAAAGGAGACGTACAACCATGCCAGCCAGTAAAAAAGCTTAAAGAAAGATGTGGTTTTCTAAACTAGAAGAATCACAAGCTATTAGATATCTTAATTTCCACATCGTCTCTAAATAAAGAACGCTAATGTTTTGTTTGTTCTCGGCTTTCATGTCTGTGGGTTAAAAACGGGGTTGTGTTTCTGCGGTGCTTGGCTGCAGACACTTATGAAGGCCATATTCCGCCGATTAATGGGGATTTACCCACTCGTCACCAAATAAGCAAATATTTCTACACAAACCTGCGTTTGAAAAATGCACCGGAGCATTGATTATTTCTTAATGTAATGATGGTTGTACGGCCCTTGAATATTCTCCTTAGAGCGCTGTAGGTTTTTGATAAAATTCAAAAATATAACCATTCTGACTGTTTTCGGCGCAGTTTGAGGCAACTTTGAAATTTAAATTACTGAAATACCGAAAGTGACAAAACGAATGGTAGTACGCACTAGAGGTAATCATAATAATAATATTAGTTATTCCGGTTCAGGACAGCCACGACGCCGGAGAAAGGCCGATGGCACATACCGTAGAGATCTTCGACGCCATGCAATGCAAGGTTGAACAGAGTCATGAATTTGTACAGATGGCAATGACGCAATGGTGTGAAAGTCGCTGAAGATGAATACAAACAAAGAGGGGGGATGGGGAGCGAAGAGATCTACGCGAACACAGTTGAAGCCTGCCGGCAGAGAGCCCTAATGTCCTCTGGGTAAACGGGAATGTCTACAGTCAGCTCAGGGCGCAGACAGCAGTAATTCCTGGCTGCGCGCAACAAACAGGACAAACTGGCGTACGTGCCAGGAGAGGCTGCATCTTTGCGGTGCGGGCGTTGAGGCGAGGAGCGTCTGAAGGCTTCATTGAGGTTCCCATCAGGTTGCAGAAGGAAACAGATGGAAGCCACATCTCTTCTTTGAGCAAGACTGTGCCAGTTACCTTTCTGTAGGAGGGCTGTTGTAGATATGTCCCTGTAGGCTGAAAGCGCCGAACGAGGGACACTGCGCCTGTAGGGCGTGTAAGCAGCCCTGCGCTGCACACTCTCCAGTACTTGTTCGAGGAATTTCTGGAAGGGGCTCCACACAGGTGAGCAAAACTCTAGGTAGCGAAGCACCAATCCCATATAGAGGAGCTGGAACGCGCTCGGTGGCATGCCACGTGTCACATATGTGTTACAAAGCCTAGTGACCGACACGCCTTTGTAACAGTGCCCCTTATGTGGTCTACGAAGCTCAAATGGTTGTCACCCCAGCAGAGTGGTGCTCTGGACTCGCTGGAGGGGAACAGGGCCCAAAACAAGGGGCGGGGGGGAGGGGGGGGGGGAGGGGTCGGGCTCTTTGTACTTATGGTGAATGTCATTGCCACACTTTTCTTAGCGTTTAGTGGGAGTAGGTGGCTTATAGACCACATGTGGCAAGCATCTAGGTCCGCTTGAAGTTCGAGGCAGGACTGAGATGAGTTTAGGGGCTTGATCAGTGTCAGGTCGTCGGCATACAAAATTGCTGTGGAGCGCGGGAATTTCGTGACCCCATTGATGTAGATTGAGAACATGGTGGGGCCAACTACACTGCCTTGAGGGACTCCTGAAAGAACAGCACGAGACGTTGATGCAGAGCCGTGGAACAGCACGTGCTGTGTCCTCCCGGTTACCAGGCTAAGCAGCCATTGGAGCTGAGAACACTTGATACCTGCCTCAATGAGTTTCTGAAGCAGGAGGTGGTGATCAATGCGGTCGAGTGCCTTTTCTAAATCTAGTTGCACCAGTTCCCAGGGCGTGCGGCTGTCGAGAGACGCATTCGCGGTGTGGACCACGACACCCAGTGCTGTCTTACAGCTCCTTCCGGGCCGAAGCTCATGTTGGGCGTTTGAAAAAATGTTGCTCTCCTCAAGGTGGCATAGGATCTTCTTGTTAATATTTCGCTCCAGGGTTATGCAGACGACCGATGGTGAGGCGATCGGTCGGTAGGATTCAATGAGGTTAGTGCGTAGTACACCTTTCTTGTTGACAGGGGTGATGAATGCCTGTTTCTATCAAGAGGGAACAGAGCCTGCGTCTATGATGTTTTGAAGCATCCTAGTTAATACTGGCCCGTGGTTGTGGCCTGAGAGAGGTAAAGAGCCCGTGGTTGTGCACGGGGTTCCCTTGAGTGCTTCATCTAAAGTTGATGAAGCTGCCAGGAGAGTTCTGCCACTGGATCAGAGTGAGGCGAAGGGGGGGGGGGGGGGGGGGGCTGAAGAGCTCTGCTATCCCCGCAGTCAGAGTGACTTGTTTGTTGTTATGGGTAAAGCAGCGGCTCAAGTATGTTTTACGCTGCCGCTTGACATAGGTCCGAAAGCGTTTAGGCTGCTTGAAGACTAAGGCCGCAATGTCAGCTACGTACTTCTGGTGTTCTATATGAACTTGCCTTTTTATATCCTTCTGAAGGAGTTTGGCCTCTTCAAGGTAAGTCTGGGAGCTCTTTTTTTGGTTTAGCGAAAAGCATCTACTTTCGCCTCGAGAGATCGATTATATCCTTTGTGATCGAAGGGGTTTTCCACTTTCGGTGTGAGCGTGTCTGGGGGACGAATTCAATCTCTAAGGCCGAACTAAAGTCTAGCCATGCCTCCGAGATGTTGTTCTAGATTATGCGATCTGGTAGTAGGTAACGAGAGGAAAAGGAGGTAGAGAAGCGCAGAACCACGAGATAATGAACAGCACGAGAGAGAACGATAAACCGACACCATCGAGACGCATGTGCCTGGGACCTCTTCCTTAACACTGGTGCCAAAACCCGCAAAACGAGATGGACCGCAACCGAAGAACCCGCGGCATTGTCCGCTCAGCCGTCACCCGAACGCTAACCCCAATAGACAATCTTCTCCAAGACGAGAACACGACAGAGCTTGACCTCCCACTACAACTGGACTACCTGCTTCAGAAAGAAAGCAATCTAATCCACCTTGACCGTGACATCCAGACGTCCACCTCAGATGACAATCTTGAGGACGAGCTTGAGGGAGCAGAGGAATACCGTCTTCGCATCAGTCATAGCCTCACGCACGTCCGACACGCCCTCGACTCTCGACTCTCCGTGCCACAACCCACGAATATCATGCCCAACTTCCCTCTCGACAGAACCCAGTCCGGCGGTCTTCCTCCAACTCCGACCTCAAGGAGCCATCAAACGGTCGCCCTACTGAAACTGCAGGTACCGACTTTTGCCGGGAGCTGTCGCGACTGGCAGGGGTTTTGGGATCATTTCAATTGTGCGATCCACACAAATTACTAACTCCCGCTAATCGAAAAGTTTAAATACCTTCTCACGTATCTCACAGATGACGTGAAGCGAGCCGTGGAAGGAATTCGATGATCAGAACAAAATTATGGCCACGCGGTACAGACACTACAACACCGATTTGGACAACGGGACATCCTAAGTGATCACATTGATCGGGTTCTGAGCTTGCCTGCGTTGTCAACAGTTCGACCAACGCAGTACAGCTTCGTAAACACTACGATGCGATACGCTTCCGTACAATATCTCTTCAAGGGCTGGATGTCCCGCCTAGCAACTACGCTGTCGTCCAACATCGTGTTCTCATGCGGTGCCTTCCTGCTGACCTGGAACGCTAGGTTGGACATTTGAGAAAAGGTACATGGAAGTGATGTAATGGAAAGGAGGAACATATCTTAGCAACACTCACGTGGCGGCTCAGCCCACTTTGACGCCGCTACGTCATCGCAAACTTGACACCTGTCACCCGTTTGAGTGACGTCCGGAGCCAACCCCCGACGAGCGGAAGGAGCTACGCATTCCCCGAGGCGTCCCTACGCGCGGGGTACGGGGTAGGATTTACTACGACGCGGGGAGCAGTTCCTGCGTTTAGTAAACGAACGGCAACCAATCCTGTGCGTCGCTGGCCGTCGCATCGGTTCTACTACAGGTAAAAAAATTGAAAAACAATAAAAACCTGTTGGGCGTTGTTAAAACAAACCGCTTTTCCTTTTGCAATACATCTAAGAGTTAATTGGAGAAAAAGTTGTTCCAATGCTACAAGGAATGCGGGATGCGCGCTTCGCGCCTTCTTTTAAAGCAACATGTCGGAGCAAGCCAGAATCGCGGGGTTGATGGCTGCACATAAAGAGCACCCGTTTCGTGGTCCCGGCGCGTAATGAAGGCGCGGAAGCAAGCAGACGACCTGAACAAAGACGCCTGCTTGCCCTGTTGAACCCAAGAAACATTCGGTTGATATCACTTACCCTGAGACAGGGAAGAAACAAGATTCGTAAGAGGGACGCGGTCAACACACAGCGTATCCAACAACAGCTGTGTGTGCGGAGACCTGCCTAAATTTCTTTTCCTTCCTGTCTCAGGTCAAGGTATGTCCACTTTTTACGAGCTCGCCTGCGCCTTCACCTTTTTTGAGACCTACAGTGTAGTCATAACTTGCAACAGCAACTACTTTCATCTTGTCTGGAATACCTCAGTAGCAAACTTCGCCACGTCTTTTTTGTATATGCTGTAAACGACATAATTTTCGCGAATCGCCTACAATTCGCAAAAAATAGGTCCCGCGAACAATTCCGGTAAGATGTCAACACATTGGAATCTATATTGAGATCCCACCGCGTCGTGAAAAATAGAACCCGCGAATTATTCCAAAACTTCAGCTTTAACCTAAATCGCGAAATATTGAGCCCTCGAAAAATAGGTCGCTTACAGTATATTATTGTCTAGCTGCATTTCATCTTGTCTCGAATATGGCAGGCCTTCGTGTATATTAGTAGATATGTTACGAGATACAACCTAGAGGTAGTGTGCTGCAAAACGTGTTAAAAAAAGAAATCAATGTTTGACATAACATGTGATTTAAGAATGTTCGACTGTTTACGTTATGCTATGCTAGTCAGTGTTCATTTTTACTTTCGAGAATGAAATATTGCAAAACCTGTTTTCATATAATTTTACTTTTTCAAGTTGCGGTTTCGCATTCTAAAAATAAAGCACTTTCAAAAATAAGCTAGCTGTGCAACATAACATAAACCCTGATACTCTATGTAAAAAAGGACACATACACCGAAAGGTCTCAAACACAGCTGAAATTTTTATTTTCCAAAAAGAGCTAAAATAGGCACCATGACAAAAAGTAAGGGGGAGAGAGAAACCTAGAATGACTTGAGAGATCCTGACACAAATCCCAATACTAACATCAAGAGGCACACCTGAGTGATGTAGTCATAATACAGAGGGTAATAACGGGATGTTTAAAACCACAGGGGATATGAAACAATACCCAAAATGGCAATATCCCTGGTTTAATCAACACCGAGAAATAGGTCGTTACAGGTCTGCAAAGGGTCTAAAGTATTTCTCGGCTCTTTGCAGGGGAAAGCCAGGTGACATTTGTCGGTTTGGCAACCCGCAAGCCTTCTCTGTCATTATCCCACGCATTTCATGCCTTCTGCTCATAAAATCGAAAGGCTATCGATATCACGGCTATGCACTCAACACATATACGGGGGCAGTACCATCCGTCTCTAAACACAGCACATGAAATACCTGTGAACAAGTCCATCATGTTCCTCGACCTCACACTGGAATTTAAAGATATAAACATATGTTGGAAGTATGAAGCAAGGTCATGCAAAAGATTTCTTTTGTTTTCATCTGGACATTCCAAAACTATAAAACGCAGTGTTTCCTACATCGCTCTTGTATCGGCCTTAAAGAAATATTGTCACCAGAACAAAGGCAAAGTTTTGAAAAGCAATTTTCCTGCCTACGTGATTCTGGCTATCCGATGGGTGTCCTGGTACGCTCACCTGAAAACATTTGCACCTAACTAACACAAATCAGCTGACCCAGATATGGAACAGAGAAGACGAGAACTAAGCAAAAAATTGTAGTACCCTACATTCATGGCATAACCCATACATTGAAAGGAAGTAGCTGCGAGGCAGGGCAATAAGGTTGTGTGCTCTGCTCCAAACTCGGCGTATTGTATGAACAAAGCTATAAAACGCAGGCGAGCTGGTGGATGACATTCATAGCAACCCCGAGACGTAGGAACAATAAAAAAAAACGGACAGAACAATAAAGTCTCTACCACAGCTTGAAATGTATTGAACAACCATCGCCATATATACATGTCCCAGACCTCTTTTTACAATTCGAACGGCCTCCTCGCCCACCACACAGTGTACCCTAACAAGACAAAGTAAATTGCAACTTTAACCAGAAAACAATGTGCGACATTTCTTACAAGACTTTGGTTTTGGCTCATGTGCCCCGTGTTACATAGAGGTTGTTTATTACATTCCCCTACCACGTGGCAAATGTCCCATCGGTCAAACTGGTAGGTGACTAAATGACAGGATAAGAGAGCATGCAGCATCTGTCAAGGAAAGTACAGCAGGCCATTGCCGCACCTGTAAATGCAGTGTTGTGTTCAGCAGCATCACCATTCTTGCAAGAAACAAAAGCCTGTATGCACGAGAAATGCGAAAACATATCAAACAATGGCCATCGAAGGAAACAAAGTAGCATGTGTCAGTGTGCCTTCCATTAAACTCGACAAGAAAAGCAATAGTGTTTGGAATGTTTTACGTCCCGCTGAAATGCGGGTCGTTTCAAACTAAATTGTATCTACAGCTCTCAGAATAAAGAACAAAAAGAAACAGATAGCTGAGGCACATGAAGAGGAAGAGATATTAAACCATAGTTGGTAGTCCAGCGATATGTTTTTCTCTCAAGTTCAAGCTGGCCCTAGCCATGGTGGCTGCGCGATGAACTGTGCAAGGTGTTGGAGCTGAAGAGACTGCCTAGATTATGGACGGCCATGATTGCGGAGCAGCGAGCGAAGTGTGCCCTTGACGGCTTTCACGGGGAGGGCTTCAGTGACGGCAAGGAAACAGATGGGTCCTTGGTGGTCGGGACCGCAGTCGTGGTGGTGAGCGGCTCCCCGTCGCCGGCGGCGTCCGTGCTGGGCATCACCGTGGCGAGGGCAGTAGGGACTCCCCGACGGCGTCCTTTGGGGCGAGACCACCGTCGTGGCGACAGACTCCTTGATGCCGGCGGCGTCCCTCATGGGTGGGACTGCAATCCTGGAGTGTGTGGCGCTGCGCAGGGGCACGGCTGCAGCAGGTCTCGAACCGGGCGACAAGGCGTTGCCTCAAAGCCCTGTCCAAGAGGTCGACTGGAAGGTTGGCAGGAGCCAGCCTCTCGCCATCAGACGCTGACCCCTCCGAGCTCGGCTCAGACTCCAACTCTCGCTTTTCAGGGTCGGAACCTGACTCCGGTTTTGGCTCACTCAATACAAGGCAGGCGTTGTCCAGCACTGCACGTGTCGTTATAATGGTGGTGATGGCTATTGATGGATGATAATGCAGAGTCCGGTGCCTTTGCAGACACGAGAATCTGTTTTTTCAACAGCCCACTGCAGCGCTCCACAACGGCAGCAAGCAATAGAGGTCACGTGGATCCCAAGGACAGGGGTGATGAACCATGTCTCCAAGCCGTAGCCGTCGTCGCCCACCGTGGCTCTATGCATCTTACCCATCATTCCGCGTCACGCATCTGCAAGTGTGAGAGAGATACCGACATGAATTTACTTGAATGTTCCACTCATGGTTCAGAAAGCAGTCTCAATTCCGGAACCTTCCAAGTTCTTTTGACAAGATAATTAACATGATTGCAACACACCTTCATGGACGCAGGATATGATGACAAGAAACCACTTCTTTCAAACAAACATAATGTGGCGGGCGGAAGGATGCACGTTTTAAAAGTCACGACATACTACCTAGAGCACACTCTCGTGCAGTCGGAGCACAGGGGCGGATTCAGAGGGGGTGGTCCGGATGACCTGACCCCCCTCTTGAATTCTGCATGTGTCAAAATTTAGGGCGTGGAAACGAGTGGGGGGGAGGGCGACATATGATACGCTGACCAAAAACCTGACCCCCCCCCCCCCCTCCCCTCGAAATACCTGCGTCCGCCCCTGGCGGAGCACACAAGCCCGCACCTCTCATTTATAAAATGGCATATCCACACCGTACCCGCGTTACGCTGTATTCTTTTTGACACACATGGAACTGATTTTGAGTACGTAATACGAGCGTACTTACCACCGTCACGTTGAGGGCGTAGAAATGCTTGCGGCACAGTGCACCACCTTCATGGCGGTGGGATCGTTCTTGGACGGGCCGACGATGGCGATCATCGTTTCGTTCACGCAACCGATGACGCCGGATATCCTACCGAGCGGTCTGAGGCCCGTCTCCACATCGTACCTCTCGCTCGGCGTCTCGGGGAAGCGGAGCCAGCCGCGCCGGACCCCGACACGACGCACGATAGCGACGGACACGACGCGGACACAGACGACGACTGTCTTCAGTCCCACGCTGCATGCTCGTCGCTCGCCACCACACTTTGGAGGCACTCCGTGGCGTAGAAACGAAGTGTACAACACTTGAAGCTCCACAGTCGTGAACGTCCACGAGCTCCGTTTCGCAGTCTCGTCACCTCCGGTTCCTAGCGCCAACGTTGTCTCTCGCTGCCGGCGCTGCGTCGCACGCTCGCAATCCTCCGGGAGCTCGAATGCTGCGCGGTGCTGTCGGTAAATCTTCCCGACGAAAACAATAAGTAAAGTAGTTGAAAAGTGGCATAATCGCCCGACGACGACGCGGTTTGGAAAATATGACCAACGAAAGACACCTACTAAGGAGCTAGTACCTTTTGAAACGTACTCGGTACAAAGTGAAACGTCACTTTGTTGTCACGTCCGGTTGCCGACTCCACCCAGTTTTGCCGACTCCGCCTACATTTTTCTAGGGAAATTACGTCACTTTTGCTTCCAACCAATCAGACGTGATGACGTCACTTCCGTGTACTTTTAAAAGGAACATGTACAATGTCGAACCTAGCCATCCTGGCTATACTATACCCACAGAAGTTAAGGGAAGCAGCACTGACACCATCAGCCGACACACCTGACATGCGCCCGGAAGAGCAGGTCCGCGTCATGACGTCCTTTCTACCGACTCAAGTGGAGGTTCGAGAAGATGACCAAATAGAACACCCAATTCACTCTCCCCGATATGGGTCATCGCCGATACCAAGTAAAGAATCCGTACAGGCGAGCCATTCTTCAGCGCTCTCGACCGAGGCTATTAGCGGCGAGATGTTTTGGTGGCGCCCTCCTGTGGTTTCCCCTTGTGACGTCATTACCTTGCAAACAACAAGTTCGATAAGGTGTTTGTTATTAGCATGGTGGAAGCTTGAAATCATTGCGCTCTCAAAGGAACACTGCCAACACCGTCAAAATTAAAGTTCTTTCATTCCTCTTATTTCCGTCGATGATAAATCCCCTTTCCGACGTTATAGTCAGCGTTCGGCCAATCGTGGAAGGCCGACCACAGCGACGCTTTCGGTTGCGCACGGGGCTAATTAGCGGCGAGATGCTTTGGTGGCGCCCTCCTGTGGTTCCCCCTTGTGACGTCATTACCTTGCGAACAACAAGTTCGATGGTGTTTGTTATTAGCATGGTGGAAGCTTGAAATCATAGCGCTCTCAAAGGAACACTGCCAACACCGTCAAAATTAAAGTTCTTTCATTCCTCTTATTTCCGTCGATGATAAATCCCCTTTCCGACGTCATAGTCAGCGTTCGGCCAATCGTGGAAGGCCGACCACAGCGACGCTTTCGGTCGCGCACGGGGCTAATTGGCTACCGAGCGGCCACGTGCCCTTTGTGTGAAACCACCCAGCACGCGGTGCAAAACTACCAGGCTAGACTTTCAACACAAGAAAAACGAACCAAGCTTGCGCGAACACACTGCTGCTTCAAATGCGGCAAGCAAAATCTCATCGCTCGTGTTATACTTCGTCTCACCCTAGCATGGACTAACCGCGAAGGCTGTGCTAGCGCGAGCGGCCAGTCTTGACTGCCTTGATTAGAGCACATGCTGCACGAGCGCTCGTGCAGCCGCCGCGGCTTCATTGAAAGCGACTAGCTCGCGCTTTTAGCACGCTCGCCTAACAATAGTCCATACTAAGGTGAGACGAAGTATAGCCGTTTGTGCAGGAACTTGACATGCGACATTTGTGGAGGTCACCACGTGACTATACTCTGCGATCTATCACGTCCCACATCAGCCGCATTGGACAACCCCCACTCAGAAGGACTTCGTGAAGGTTCCGCAACAGTTGTGAGCGCCCCAACCACCAGTTTCAGCTCTTCTGCTGTCATGCTGCAAACTGCTACAATGTGGGCCCTAGGGACACCAAGACACCTCGTACTGAGGCTGTTACTGGACAGTGGGAGTCAGCCCACGTTTATCCGGCAGGACATTTATGAAAAAACGGCTGTGAAGTCGTTGGCTAGGAGGGGCTTACTATATACACATTTGGAAACACAGCCACCAAACGGTCCTGTCGACGAGTGGTTGTTGCCCTCCATAGCCATTAAAGCAACCAGAAGATATCACTTGAAGCACTGGAAGCCCCAGACCTGTGCACAATATCACACCAGCAGCTAGATGACAATCTACTGAGGCAACTTCGTTCCAGCGGACTTCAAGCCGCAGATACCATCCCTGCTGAGGCTCAAGGCAGACTGGACAACGACGTCGGCGTTCTCATAGGCTCAGGCTTCTACTGGCAAGTCGTCACGGTAGGGATCCAGCGCATGACTGACGACCTCACCGCCGTAGAAACCCTATTTGGCGGGATGGTCCAATGAACGTACTCTCCAGCTAATGCCATCAACGACCAGCTCTAGGCGCACATCCAGACCATCGGTATCCTGGTGGCCGAGAAGACGGAGCTTCAGTCGGCGCTCTCCCAGAGCCAGCAAACCACCAAGCAGAAGACCGTGGAGACGGAAGAGCTGCAAGGAAGACTGAAGGCAGCTAGAGAGTGAAACACGGACTTTGAACGAAAGTTGAACTCCGTCAGCAGCCAGAGCCAGCTTCAGGAGAAGAGTTCCCAAGATTACCTCAGGGAAATCGAGAGGCTCAAGACGGAACAATACAAATCAAGTAAATCAATTGTGGAAAAACTAAAGCAAGAACTTTCTGAGTTGAGCAAAAAGCTTGGCAAGAAGGCGAAGGACAATGAAGCCCTGACAAGAGCTTGGCAACGTCAAGAAGGAGCTATCCTTGGCGCAGTTTTATGCTCCGCTGCTCGGAGGCGCTCAGGCCTCTGAGAATGCACACAGCCAGTTGGAGGAGCTCCACCAAGAGAAGTTGGAAATAGAGAAGAAAGTCAACAAGTTCAAGGATGCGATGGAGCAGATTGCAGCAGAAAAGCGGCAGATGTCCTCTCACTACCAGTCGTACGTAGACTGGTTCTCTCAGCAGCTGGAAACAAGCAAGGCAATGCTGGAGAAACGAATACCTCTTACTTTTCCACTCCGCACATAAGAGTCAGCCAACGACGTCTCTGCGTATTCAACCGGGAGACGTTATCGTAAAGGACGACACACCACCGCTCCTATGGAAATTCGGAAGAATAACAGCAACATTTCCTGGAAGAGACGGCATAGCAAGAGTATGCGCTGTTCGCCTTGCAAGTGGACAAGAAATTTGGCGCCCTATGAAATTTCTTCTTCTTCAAGAAGGCTACATATCAAACTAAGAATTGGCACAGAACGATGGACACCCCTTGTTTGTTACAAGCATTGCGCTACCATGACTTCACTGAAACTGTGTGGGGATTTGGCAGTGTTTATTCAACTCGTTTTGTGAATTTCTGTATCCCACATTATCCTTACATGATTTTGTGTTTTCTGCGCTGCTCTGTACCGTCTAAACTTCCTGATCTCGCGGTATGGGAATGCATGGTCTCATCTCCATGCCGGCGCGGGAAGTTGTAGATTATGCGATCTGGTAGTAGGCAACGAGAGGAAAAGGAGGTAGACGAGCGCAGAGTCACGAGATAATGAACGGCACGAGAAAGAACGATAAACCGACACCATCGAGGCGGACGTGCACAGGATCTCTTCCTTAGCACATGTCGTCAGTTGTTGCTTTATTGAGAACCATGGACCACGGGTTAAGGTGTAGGAGATTCTGCACGTGCGAGCTGTCCGTTTTTTGTATTAAAGGGAAACTGAAGCGGTTCTGTATTTGAGAAAAAACACTTCAATGGCCTTCATTCTACCTCCAGTATCAGGAATATCGAGATTATTTTTCAATTTGGTGCACGGAGGCTTCAGTAATTAATTTTTAAAGTACCGCCGAAGCCCCTCCTCTCTGGGGCGTGACGTCACACTAGGAATTTTCGCAATCTCTGCTCTCGCGCATCTTCAGCACCTGTCAAAGCTATGAACGCGCACTCTTGCTATTTTCAAAAAGGTCAGAAAGAGATGTCACGACTGCCGTCAGTGCGGAAAAATATACCTGGCAAGCTTGGAATTGCACGCGCGGCCCACACGAGCGACACGCGCTTGGCGGCCCAAAGATCCTAGTATGACGTCACGACTGGTCGGAGGTTTTTCGCTTTTTCTCGCATTTGGTTACATCTTCGTGGAAAACGAACGTGATATTCAGATTCAAGGGATAAAAATACGCCAGAATTCACCTCTAACTCGTTTTTTTCAAGAAGTGTTTCAGCTGCCCTTTAATGCACAAGTCGAGCATAGTGTCCGCGCGGTGGGAGGGACGTGTAAGTTCGTAGAAAGATAGCCTTGTGGTCGCACCTAAGGAGATTCTCCCCGACATCGCACTCCACTACCAGAGAAGAGTTTTCTACAAATACCAGGTAGAGGTGCGACATTGTTCCGGACGGTGACGTGAATATGGGCTCCAAGAATACCTGGGTTAGGCCAGCAGATTCAACCGACTTGAGTAAGCAGTCCGAGGTCCCGTCTAGGGCGACCGGGGTGATCAGGTCAGTCCAATTCACATGCGCGTTATAGTCACCCATCAAGTAGACCTTGGTGAATGCCCCGCGGTCACCAGAAAGAAGGTCGAGTGATCTCCCTAGAGCACAGTAAGCTGCATCGCGCGTGTTGGGGAGGCAGTAAAAACCTGAGACCAGAAACCGGTCACGTTCGTTTTTGATCTCTACAAATACTGCCTCAAGTGAGTCACCCTCGAGGTCGCTTCGTTGACGGCGCGGGAGATGAGCAGAGACTAGCAACATGACCCTAACCCCTCGGGGTCCAAACCGATCCCTGCGGAAGATATTGAACCGGATAGTGACCGCGATTTGTCCGTCACTTGTGGATGAGTCCAATCAGGTTTCGCACAGCGAAAACACGGTATTTGGATAGGTATCAAGCAGAGCATTGAAAACCTGGAGCTTTTTTCTGGTAGAGCGGAGATTCGCAGGCTAGAAGCTTAGATTACGGGAGCGTCTCGGCTGAAGGGATCGGGATCGCTGCGCCGATGAGCTGGAATCGGGTGAGCACCTATCTTAATTTTAAGAGCCATGCGAGATGCCCAAATGTCTTGATATTTGCGTATTTGTGTAAATGAATTTGACAGGGCCGCTTTCGCTAGAATATTTTCAATGAGTTCAACGAGACGGCGACGCCAGTACCAAATGCACCAAGCCAGAGCATTTGTTGTTGCTGTTTTCACGAGCTTGCACGTACGGCTACTCGCGGCACGAGTCCTTGGCTTGACATCGCCGAGATCAGCTTTGCCGTTTTGCGGATGCGCCCCCTTCTCTCCACAGCCCGCTCTGGCTCTTTCTCAACCTCTCTCTGCTCCCCCCTGGACTTCATTGAGCGGCTCATCCCTCCATCCCCTCCCGACCCTGGCCGGGCCCTCGCAGCATCACAGGCGCTCCTTACGTATCTGGAAGACCCCGAGGCAATTCCATCATCATCATCGTAAACTTTATTAATCGATAAAGTGAAAGGACCTTGCGGTCTCTGGTCGGTGCCCTTAGTCCTGGGCTCCGTTGGCCGCCCAGATTCGGCGAGCTCGCTCAACCAGTCGCGGCTGGTCATCGAGCTCTGTGCCGGATAGGGCCGCCACCCAGGAGGAGAGGGTTAGGCAAGGAATAAGGTTGATACCATCACCCAGGGGGTGGGGGCACTCCCAGATGGAGTGGTGCACGTTAGGGTGTTCGCTGCCACATTCCAGGCAGGTGCCTGGGTAGCGCTTGGGGAACCAGCGATGTCGTTGGTGGAGGTTAGGAAGCGTAAACGTTTGAAGTTGTCGCCAGTCCGCTGCCTCTGCCCGGGATAGCTCCCGATGCGGAGGGGGCAGGACCCGGCGGATTGTTCGGTAGTATTCCGTTACCAGGTGGTAGGTGTTAAGGTGTTTGTCGCTTGGGGTGCGGAGGGACTGGGAGTCCGTGGGTGCGTTGGGCTCTGGGCCCGGCTGTATCTTGATCCCATCTGACAAAGCCCGGTCCGTCGCTACTGCTCGAACTAGTGCGTAAGTACTTTCGTTGCCGGATACGCCCAGATGTGCAGGGGTCCAGATTACCCGGATGACGGGTATTTGTAACCATTCGGGGCTTATGGCGTTGATGAGGTGTGCTGTCCGTGGGTTGTGGCTGTTGCCCGCAAATGTTCTGCACGCTGCTTGCGAGTCGGTGACGATAGTTATCTTATGTTTGAGGTCGGTGGTGCCCCTACGTGGGATTACGTGCGAGATGGCCAGCGCTATGGCCATCTCCTCCGTCTCCTGGATTGATGCGATGTTTGAGATAGAGCTCGTGCTGTGGCAGGTGCCGTCTCTGTCACTGCGATGGTTGCTGCTCCAGCTCTTTCCCTGTGGAGAGCAGCATCTCTGTACTATGTTTGTGGGTCTAGTCCGTAGAATTTTTCTAAGGCCCGTACCCTAGCCTCTCTTCGCCCTGTGTGGAGGTCTTGGTGCATGTTCTTAGGTTTAGGTGCCGCCTGTATGCGGTTCAGGATGTCCGGTTTCAGGCGCGCTGGTGCGGGTGGTTTTTCCTGCGTGAGATTGGTGTAACCAAGTCTGCGCATCGTTGCTCGGCCCGTTCGGGTGGCGCTGAGGCGTGTGAGCTGTCCTGTTTTTTGCGCTTCGACTAGCGCTTCCACCGTGTTGTGGACCCCCAGCATCAGGAGTCGCTTCGTTGACGTACGTATTGGTAGACCAGGGGCTGTCTTGATCGCCTTGCGGAGCGCAGTGTTTAGCCAGTTCATTTCGGTGATGGTGAAGTTGTGAAAGGGCACATGATATGTGAACCGGCTCACAACCAGGGCTTCAAATTCGCAGCGTATCTTGTTCACTGAGCCCACCTTTCCGTTTGGACACCCGTCGGATGAGGTGGGCAATTTGGTCGGCTTTGTGCGCAGGCGCTCCACGGTGTGTCGTGCTCCTCCGTGGTTTTGGAGGTACAAGCCAAGAATTCGTAGGCGCTCTACCCGGGGTATAGGTGTATCTCCTAGCGTTAGGTCGATCGCGTGTTTGTTCAGTACGAGCGTTTTCGGATCACCAGGAGCTCGGATTTTTCACTTGCGCAGGTTAGCCCTTCCGCTTCCATGTAGTCTTGGGTGATATTGACTGCTTCTTGAAGTGTGTCCTGGATTTCTCCCTCCGACTATGTGGTGGTCCACACCGTAATATCGTAGGCGTAGAGGGCGTGTGGCAAGTGCGGGATTTCGTTAAGTTTGTGCGGGAGGCCCGCCATTGCCACGTTGAACAGCAAGGGCAATACAACTGATCCCTGAGGCGTCCCTCGTCCTGTTAGGCGAACGGGGTCCGAGCGGATGTCGCCGATCCCCACGGTGGCGGTTCGATCCATAAGAAAGGATCGCACATAGTTGTATGCTCTTGTACCGCAGTGGGTCTTGGTGAGGTTGCGTAGTATAGTATCGTACGAGGCATTATCAAACGCCCCCTTGAGGTCAATGGCTAGCACCGCCCTCGCCTGGGCTTCGCTTTGGAAGTCCAGGACCTCTTCCTTTAGTTGGAGGAGGACATCTTGCGTGGAGACGCCTGGTCGGAATCCATACATTGTATCCGCAAAGTACTCTTGTTCCTCGAGATGTGGTTGTAGTCGTGACAAGACGACGTGCTACATGAGCTTCCCCACACAAGACGTGAGCGAAATGGGTCGTAGGTTTTGAAGTCCCTGCGGCTTGCCAGGCTTAGGGATGAGTGTAATGACCGCGTGTTTCCATTCCTCCGGGATTCTTCCTGTCCTCCAGACCTCGTTAAAATATCGAGTGAGCGGCGTAATAGAAGCGTCGTCGAGGTTGTGCAGCATTTTGTATGTGACTCCGTCTTTCCCCGGGGGTTGTGGTGCGCGTAAGCTTGGTGAGGGCAGCTTGTATCTCCGATTCTGAGCAGTCCGCGTCTAGCTGGCTCGGCTCTTCCGTGTAGGGGCATTCTGCGTAGTCGGGGCGTTATCGCTTGAGTTTCTTACAAGTACCGATATGAAGTCTTCCTAAAACGCGTGACATATGAGTGAGGGAAAAAAAAAAGGAAGACGTTTACAACTCCCTGTAATGCCGAATTAGAGCGCAGCTTCTGAGGAGGGGGGAGGGGTGAGTACTGAGGGGAGGGTATGCCCCTCCTTCTCATCCGCTCCCCTCGTCCTCTGCTTCTTTCCTCCTGCTGCTCCTCTCTTCATACAATAAATAAATAATATATATATATATATTGCCCTTTCAGCCTGCCCGATATGGGAGGTTTCATCTGAAATCGGGCAGGCTAAAAGGGTCTCCTTTTTAATTTTCACGAAAAAAATATATGTTTTGGGGGCATTTCTCAAATGAAGGAGGGCGCAAACCGCATGTTCCCCAGATTTTTTGTTCTCGAGTTACGAAGCGTAGAAGCCGCAGTGGCAGAAACTAGTGTTTTTGCCTGCCGTCGCAGGTCGCGTGTTTGACACCCTCTGTTGGCGCTAGTGTTTTTTCTACACCCTTTCAACTTTTCCCCCTCATTTAATAGATACTATAAAGAAACCTTGACGTATTCAAATATTTCTAATAATTTGATTGTTTTCTAAAAGAAATGTCAAACTCGCCACTCAGGTCGATTTTTGTCAACTTTGACAGGGCATTACTTTGTCTGTACTTAAGGTATTTATATTTTATTTTTTTATCTATATAGAAAGCCCTAAGCATGCCTAGTATAGATATAGCAATATCATTATGATCTGCTGAGTAGCCGCTCCACTACCTTCACGTAAACGTTGTGAAAAAAAACAAATATTCCCACATTTCACGCGATTACGGCTCAAATAGAGGACATACAACCAAAATGTTACATTCATAAATTATTTTTGCTTGTAGTCGACTAATATATCTAAAAGAATTTAAAACAAAAAAAAATTACAAAAATGTTTTTTTTTTAGAAAATCGACCTAACTTTCAACATTTGTTATTTCTTACAACGTTTACGTGAAGGTAGAGGAGCGGCCACTCAACAGATCATAATGATATTATTATATCTCTAATGGGCTTGCTTTGGGCTTTCTGCGGGGCCACAGAAAGAAAATTTACCTTACGCACAGACAAAGTAATGACCTGTCGACTCTGACCAAAAATTGACCTGAGTGACGAGTTTGAGATTTTTTGTAGGAAACAATCAAATTCCTAAAAACATTTGAGTACGTCAAGGTATCTTTATAGTATTTATTATAGAAGGGGAAAAAGTTAAAATGGTTTAGGGAAAACACTAGCGCCAGCAGAGGGTGTCAAACACGCGACCTGCGACGGCAGGCAAAAACACTAGTTTCTGCCACTGCGGCTTCTACGCTTCGTAACTCGCGAACAAAAAATCTGGGGAACATGCGGTTTGCGCCGTCCTTCATCTGAGAAATGGCCCCAAAACATATATTGTTTTCGTGAAAATTAAAAATTAGACCCTTTTAGCCTGACCGATTTGAGTTGAAACCACGCATATATATATATATATATATATATATATATATATATATATATATATATATATATATATGTATATATATATATATATATATATATTGTATGGGTGTTTTCATCTCAAATCGTGCAGGCAAAAAAGGTCGAATTTTTAATTTCGCCGAAAAACATATATGTTATGGCGCCGTCTCTAAAAATGCAGTAGCCACAAACCACAAGTTCGTCGGAGTTTTGGTTCTCGACTTACGAATTTTAAAAGAGGCCGCGGCGGAAAACAGTGTTTTTCACATCCGTCGTGGTTTGGATGTTTCGCTCGATCTCCCGCCGTGGATTTTCAGTTCATATTATATAAACTTTTTTCAAGAACTCTGTGAGTACAGCTAAATGGCTCTAATACCATAAAATAATTTTAGGCGTTTTGCCTTTTTAAGTTTTTTCTGTAAAAATGTCAAAAACGCCCCCTCGGTTAATTGTTGACGAACTTTGACAATTAAATACTGGCGATCTACGTAGGTTACGCCGATACTTTTTATGTCTATCGAGAGCCCAAAACACGCTCTTTATAGATATTATAAAAACATTTAGCTGTATAAAATTCCATTTGCGGTACGTGTACGTTAATGTTATGCGAAAACCAAAAAGTGCCAATTTTAAAATCGATTTTCTCAAAAATATCATTTTTATTTTTTTTATTTTTCGTTAAAATGTAGATACGATAGTTTTCTACTCGAAAAGCAAGTCGAGAAAGTGTGTATTTTGTTTGTATGTTCTATATTTAAGCCTCAATATCAGAAAAAGACGTCTTCGTTTTGCTAGACCTAAGTCAGGCATAGCGACCCGTGCGTTTCTACGAATTGTGAAAAAGTTTACTTGAATTTTTGCCTGCGTTTTGTAATCAATTATAAACGTATTTTGTGATATTGAATAGTTATTTATGTTTTTATAAGAGCAGGAAACCACGAGAAACATATCTAATCAAATCAGCAGGCCGAGTAGACCTTCAATATCGAAGAGGCACATACGTTGTATTGTTTCGATTTATAAAACTTTCACTGTAAACTAGCACGACTAGCTATTAGCTGTCATATTACTAAGACATAGAAAGTCACCACATCATCGATATATTATATACAATTCTTTCCGAAACTAAACGCTAGGGTTTGTTTACCGCACATCGCACAGATCACCAGGGAATGGCCTTTCACTTCCGTAATACACAAAAGTGATGACACAAAAACGATCCGAAACACACGGAGAGATTGTCACGAAGAGGGGTATGGAATAAAAATAAATAATTAAGAATAATATTACCCAACTCCGATCTTAACGAAAATAGCGTTAAAAAGATAAAAGATTGAGGTTCGAGTGGTGCCAAGGCGATAGGTCCACGCCTGGTGGAGAGTCAGACAAAAAAGTCGACGACACGTAAAGGTAAAATAAAATTAAAAATTTAATCAAAACGGAAAAGACTCAGCCGCACTCGGCAAGAACAAAAACCAACTCCTCCGGGCATTCCCTAAACGGGACGCAACCAAATGCGTGCGAACACGCTCTCTACAGCACCGTCAGGCCGCTACTCCATGACAAAATAAGCCCAACAACTAAACAATGCTAACAAACAGTTAGTAAGAAAACATAAAAAAAAAACGTTCAGCAGAACCGCAACCGAGAAACAAAGTTCAGCGAAACAAAGAAACACACACGAAATAATAAAACAAAAAGTCTTAACTGACCGACGCTGTGTCCAGTCCCACGACACTGAAGCTTGGCAGGATGATGGCGTCCAGATGATGCTCGAATCTATTCTTCACTCTGTTCCGCACAGCCACGACGGCTGTGCGGAACAGTGGCCGTGAGGAATAAAGTGAAGAATAGATTCGAGCAGCGATGCGCGAGAAGGTAACCGAGACGTAACATGCCTCGAGCTTCATATCGCAAGAGAAGCTTTCGAGGTAGTTACTGCAGTTACTCAAACTTTCTCTTTCCCTTTCCCTTTTTCAAAAGAACACATCAGCCGGGGCTAACTTTTCATCTCGGGAGAAGACCACTCTTCACAAACGGTTATAGTTGACAAGGAGGCTGACTTCGACCCAACTAGTCTCCGGGCAGAATAAACACAAATATATTTACCAACAAGCTCGTTTTTAATGTTAGTCTCCGGGCTTTGCTGTTTCCAAAAGAGACACCATTTTGGTGCTATCGGATCTCCGCGGAGAGAGATAGAGCACGGCCGTTTCGAGGAGAGGGCGCTCGAAGTTTGGGCAAATACGCGGTATCGTTTCACGCGTGCACAGATGGCTGGTTTCAAAATTTCCCCACATCCCTAACGGAACCGGCCCATCTTCGTGTGTGCGTCTGCGGGATTTTCGTCCCGCGCCGCCGGTTTGAGCGCGCTCGCGGCGTTGTTTTGGCCGGCAGAACTGTTGTTGACCGTCGATATTGTAAGGCCATGGTGTCCTCATCCTCCCAGGCAACACTTCCTTTGCTTTCGACTGACTGGCTCCTCCAGGGTGGCCGTCACTGTTCGCCGCGTCAACGACACATACGTACCACTTCACTCCTCGTGACACAGGGCGCGCTGCTCGCTTTACTGTCACGGGCCGTCCTATCTAACACAACGAGCGCAAAGGTCGTGGTCATCTGCTGGTTCCGAAAGGGCGGGACGTTCATATAGGCTAATGAAGGCCCCGAATGAATACGACGTCTACCGATTTCTACACATTAAAAATTTACGACGCCTGCTGGTCTGTTAAGAAGTGTTTCTTTCTCTTTTGAACTCCTCCAATATAGCTTGCCGCCCATAATAAGATATAAATGATCAATACATATAACAGGGTGGAAATACTGTATTTCATTTTCATGTGGGAACGTTGAAAAAAGGCAAAAAACATTTCCAAATTTGTAAAGACGCGCAATTCGCAAGTCCATTTCGAGCCGTAAAAACACGTTATTGTACAATATTGATGCTTAAATATATAAAATACAAACAAAATACACACTTTCTAGACTTGCTTTTCGAGTAGATAACTATCATATCTACATTTTAACGAAAAATAAAAAAAGGTTTTTTGAGAAAATCGATTTCAAAATTGGCACTTTTTGGTTTTCGCATAACATTAAAGGGATACTGAACCAAAGAATTTAGTGCCCATAATAAGTGGCGCACGTTCTTTCCATGAGGCAGCAGCCGCCGGTGTGCGCGAGCACACGCAACGAAAATGACGTCAAAGACCTCCATTTGCGCTTAAGAGGACAGTGAAATGCATGGGCCTGGGGCCAAAGGAGAATAAAGACAGCCTTTTCATCTCTACAAGTGAAAGCTACGTGCTCGTTAGACCAATTAATCGCTTACCTTTTACACCAGACACCACTGTGTAGATGAAAAACTTGTCTTTATTCTCCTTCGGCCCGAAGCCCATACATTTCACTGTCATCTTAACCGCGAATGGAGGTCTTTGACGTCATTTTTGTTGCGTGTGCTCGCGCACACCGGCGGCTGCTGGCTCGTGGAAAGAACGTGCGCCACTTATTATGGACACTAAATTCCTTGGTTCAGTATCCCTTTAACGTAAACGTACCGCAAATCGAATTTTATACAGCTGAATGATTTTATAATATCTATAAAGAGCGTGTTTTGGGCTCTCCATAGACATAAAAATTATCGACGTAACCTACGTAGATCGCCAGTATTTAATTGTCAAAGTTCGTCAACCATTAACCGAGGGGGCGTTTTTGACATTTTTACAGAAAAAAAAGCAAAACGCCTAAGATTATTTTATAGTATTAGAGCCGTTTACCTGTGCTCACAGAGTGCTTGAAAAAAGTTATTATAATGTGGACTGAAATTCCACGGCGGGAGATCGAGCGAAACATCCAACCCACGACGGATGTGAAAAACACTGTTTTCCGCCGCGGCCTCTTTTAAAATTCGTAAGTTGAGACCAAAAATCGGACGAACTTGCGATTTGTGGCTACTGCGTTTTTAGAGACGGCGCCATAACATATATTTTTTTTTCAGCGAAATTAAAAATTCGTCCCCTTTTGCCTGCACGATTTGAGATGAAACCACCCATATATATATATATATATATATATATATATATATATATATATATATATATATATATATATATATATATATATATATATATATATATATATATATATATATTGTTTGTGTTCTCGCTCAGCGCATGTCCCGAGAAAGGAAATATAGTTCTCCCATCTGGAAGTTCCACTCTAAGTTCTGCCCGTGCCAGGAAACAGGAGAGCAGGATCAAGGCGGGAGGACGAGTCAGCGTTAGAGTCAACATTTCGATGAGACACGTAATACTCTTGGTGTCATCCAACTTGCTGTCGGATCTGTCGAAGACTGCTCGGTGATTTTGATTTCCTCAGGATTAGCCTTGAGCATGCTCCCTTGAGATGGCACAGCAGAACAGAGAGTGCACGTCTCTCAGGGACAATGGGATGTGTTCCTGCATGGCTGGTATGAAGTTCTTTGTTTTGCACGAAATATTTGGTGAGTGCTGTAGGCGAGAGATACTGAGCTACCACGAGCAAGCCGTCGTCGACCTTGGCGGCACACAATTTACCAACTTCGTCTGACGTGCCACAGACATCGATGGGTACAGCACAGGCCCGTACCCATGTAGATGGCAACTTGGATAACGAGTAAAACCACGTTATCGTACGTGCCTCTCTGTGACTTATAAATGGTGATATCACTTGCCTGCACAAAGGGTAGCTGATCTCCCTCCTCTCCTTCTCCTCCTCCTCTTTCCTCCTCCTCCCTCCTCCTTCTCTCTTCCTCCTCCCTCATTTTCCTCCCCTGTTCCTCCTCCTCCCTCCCCGTGACGTCACACGTGATGTCACGAGTGACGTCATTATGGAAAACTTTCCATAATACAACGCGCGGGCCACACGTGACATCACGTGTGACGTCAATATAGGAGGCATCCCATAATGCAACGCGCGGTTGCGCCGATGGCGACGGCGACGCCGCTCAAGCCGGAAACGGGCGCCTAAAGCGTGTTTCACATGCAGCGGTTTTGGCCCTAGAGCGGCGTGATTTCTGCCGTCGCGGCGCTCTGGCCAGCACCAGCGGTTGAGCGGCACGAGCGCCGCGACGGCAGAAATCGCGCCGCTCTAGGGCCAAAATCGCTGCATGTGAACCAGGCTTAAGAGCTGCGTTCTAAAAGCCAAGGTGTTTTGATAGCCGAGAGGAGTGTTGCGCCACCACGTTCTTCCTTTGGCAATTCAGAAGATGTGAAGAGCTTTAATCGGCGCTTATGGAGAAGGAGCCGCGAATATATGGTACGGGTACAGGCGAGCTGGGGAATATTGCCACGCGCGTTGCTAAACGAATGCGGGCGTGGCCTAATGGTTACCGTGCTTGGCTTTCGCGCGGCGGCCCCAGGTTCAATTCCTAGAAGCGGAAGCTCGTTTTATTCATTCTTTCAACTTATCGTTCTCGTACGTTTTAGAACCTTGCTTCTAATCGAGGTTCAAATGTTCTACGCGCCGAACGCTCTACGCCGATTGTTCCACTAACTCACGTGGGTACAAACGGTGCTTCGCGTGGATGCTCGGTGTCAGTTTCGCTCTTGCGCTCGATTGCGCAACTCCGCGGACCTTCGACGCCTGCGACACTACCTCTTCGTTGTTGTTGTTCTTTGTGCACAAGTTCGCCGCTATGAAGGCCCGTTCACACACTTGCGACTTCTTAGAACGGAATGCCTTGAAACCTCTTAAGAAATCTTAGGACGAGAGAACACACTGGCATTCTGGCGCCATCTATGCGGTGACCATGGATCGGCATTTCACTAGAGCAATGGTCTTGTGGGATTACCGAAGTCAAATGTGCGTAATACTTATGAGAAATAGTCGTTTATAACGCTGGCAAAAGTTTGTTTGAGCAAAGAAAGAAAGGATAATGTGCGAGAGCAAAAAAAAAAAATATGCGCGACTGCCAAGGTTCAACTGCTACCCAATAGATGGCGCCAGTGTGTCCTGTCGTCGTAAGAGATTTTAAGAGTTTCTAAGGCACTCGGTCTTAAGAACTTGCAAATATCTGAACAGGCCTTTAAACGTTTAGTTTCCTACTGCACTAACCGTCTCTCTGCCAGACATTCGATATTTTTGGTGGAGGTGCAGGGTACATCCCATGCAGCGTACCCCTTCGTGGCCCGCAGCGCAAGCCTAATCCCCGGCTCAAGAGGACCATCTGCAGATATTACCAAGGCCCGAGGAAGCCGCCGTATCCAAGGCCTATCCCCGTAATTTGTCTCCCTGCCTGCCAAGGCCAAGCAGTCAGCAACCCGGACGATCAACAACCAGTCGGCGCAGACAGAGACCGCTTCACCCGTCGTATACCTGCCCGTAGCCCAACGAACCCCGACGACTTTCCATGGCGAGGCCCACGAGGATATGGAGGACTGGTTAAAACACTGTGAACACGTACCCCGCCATAATGGATGTATTACGGAGCAGTGCCTCCAACACCTCTGCTTCTCTTTGGACGGCACTGCGAGGCAGTGGTTCGAGAACCACGAGGCTTCACTTACGTCGTGGGGCACCTGTATCGCCGGCCTGAAGGATACATTCCCGAATCAGCACCGTAGACAGCGGGCCGAAGAGCTCCTCGAGACAAGAAATCAAGGACCAAACAAAAGCATCACCAGCTCGCGGACAATGTCCTGCGCCTGGGTGCCCGCACTGAACCTCAGGCCACCGAGGGGGAGAAGCTGCGCGCCATTATGAGAGGCGTGAAAAGTGATGTCTTCGGCGGTCTTGTCCGACACGTACCCCCCGACAACTGCTGACGACTTTGCAGCGGAAGCCACAAATATTCAGCATGCACTATCGGCCCGGGCAAGCCACAACCACCGACTCGTCGGCACCTCTGTTGCATAAGCTGTCGCATCATCGCGGCTTGACCTGGACATCGTTGGTGGAGACAGCATTGGGCAGATCATCCGTGACGTCGTTCGGGAAGAGCTCCGAAAGCTGCTACGCGCCGCTGATCGACCAACTTTGCTTTCCATCACAGAGGCCCTGCGAGAAGAAGTCCAGAGAGCCATCCGACCAGAGTCTCCCATCAGCGTGGCAGCCCCCGAGGGACTCACGCTAACTTACGCCGCAATGGCCCGACGCCGGCCGACGGCCACCGCCTGCTCCTCGCGCCGCCGCCCCGACGTCAGTCTCCTGCGCCTACGACCGACGCCACGACGACCAGGTCCAGTACGCCTGCCAGGAGCCCCGCGCACTCCGGAAGACCGACGCGGCCACGTGTACCGACGGTGCAGCTTCCGCCAGATGGAGCTGAGAGGGTTTACGCTGAACGACCCTTGGCCCCGCCTGGGCGAGCGACCAGGGGATATCGAGGACTACCTGCGCCGTCCACCGTCTTCAGTGCAGGGTCCTTCCTGGGGATCCCGCTCTCCATCTCCCCAACGTCCGGCATCGCCCCTTCGTCGGTCCCGCCGAGAAAGCTTGTCCCCCCTGCGTCACCGGGAAAGCAAAGTGCGGCAACAACTGGAGGTGACGTTGCGAAAGACGACCGAAGAGCCTCCAAAAACGCCGCAGCGCTCCCACTATCCCATCGCAAGGACGCTCCTGCAACGGCGCCCAACAATCTAAAAGTTGCTATCGGCGGCCACGACGCTTCGGCCCTCGTGGGCACCGGAGCAGACTACTCAGTCTTGAGTGAGAGGCTCTCTCGCCGCCTGAACAAAGTTACGACGCCCTAGGTTGGACCAAAAATTCGAATCGCCGGAGGACACCTTCCCAGGCAGCACTATTGTGGCGATATTCGCCTCAGGACGGGAAAGTCGTGTGAACACTGCCGATATTCCCGTTGTTTCGGGTAAATTGTGCCGGTACCATTTTGATGCTGCCGATGTCGGACTCGACGGAATATGTTATATTGCGGCCAAGCAATCCTGATATATATGGCACACGAACCACGTTTATCTCTGAATATCGTTTCTGAATCGGCAATAACTGCGCAGTATTAGGCATTCTCGGCCGATTTGAAAATGACATTGAGAGAAAGCCGGTACCATTTTGACACTGCCCATATCCACGGGATATATTATATTGCGCCGACTCAATCCTGATATAAATGGTATACAGACCGTTTTTTCCCTGAATGTCTTTTCTGAATTGGCAGTAACTGTGCTGTAGTAGGCATTTTCGGCCAATTCAAAAACGATATTGAAAAAAAACTTGCCTAAATTTTCTTTCAATAATACGAGGCAAGGCCGCCCTTCAAGATACAAAAAAAGGCGATTGGGTGGAAAAATGGCTGAGATGTTTCCACTCAAGCAAAAGCGCGTGTGTGAAGGGAGGAACGTTGCTGTACTCCGTTTCACTAGTGTGAGCGTGGCAGAATCTACAAGATGGATGAATGAAAACGTTTATTAAAAAAATAATCCAAAAGAGCTCCGATGCCCGAAGTCATCGCGGTGCGGTGACCTTGTGGCCTGGCGTCGTCTTCTGGGGTAATTAGGGAAGCGGGTTTAAATGCAGGATGTCAGGCCACCTGTAGAGATGTACTCTAACAACAATCTGAGCACCCGAGTTTCTCGTTGGGAATCACCCGCCGGGCACGTCCAGTCCCGGAGATTGCTCGGCCAGTCGGTTTGTTCCATCTTAATGAAGATGAGGTGCGTATACGTTTTAGAGCGCAGCTTTTAGGCGCCCGTTTCCGGCTTGAGCGGCGTCGCCGTGGCCGTAACCGCGCGGTGCATTATGGGACGCGTGACGTCACTGATGACGTCATCGGTTACAATGACGTCAAGTGACGTCACTGATAACATCACTTATAACGTCATCGCGATGACGATGAGTCATCGTGATGACGTCATCGTCATCGTCACGTGACCTCACAGGGGTCACGTGAGGCCACGGGGGTCACGTGACCACGTCACGTGACCCTCGTGAGGCGACGGCGACGCCGCTCGGAGGGAGGAGTAGCAGGGAGGATGAGGAGGCGAGGAGGAGGGAGGAGGGGTATACCTTCCCCTCGGTACCCTTCTCTCCTCCTCCTCAACAGCTGCGCTCTAATTCGGCGTTACAGGGAGTTGTAAACGGCTTTCATTTTTTTTTTTTAGACCTTTACAGTCCCAGAATTCTGGTATAAACTGGGGCACGAGCCCTCCTCCCTGCAAAGTTTGCACTGGGGGTAAGGTGGTACTGCGTAGGGCTGTTCTTTCTTGATAGCATAAAGCTGGAATTTGTATTGGAAGGTGGGAATCGCCGCTCCGCCGGTGAGATTGCGCCATGACAGCACCATTTCGTTTCTCCGAAATGTGTCTTTCGAGATAGGGTGTTTCTCGGTAAACCAGGATCATCCTAGGAGGCGTTTCATTGTTCGTTGGTCTAGTCGCAGTTCTTCAACGGGGTTGTACGTATCTTGGTTCTCACGCGGATTGTCGTTGCGATCGCTCGGTTGTGGGCGTGAGGGGCTGACTTCCGAAGGCCGGAGCTGCAGGGACGGGTGCATGAAGTATCTCATCGCCTGCTGCGCAGTTTCGTGTGCAAGCTCGTTGCCGGGAATAACCTCATGTCCGTGGACCCTCCTGATGCTGACCTTGGCCTTCTTGTTCGGTATATTTGGATTAAAAAGCCTCTGACACGCCAAAAAAAATATTTTTTTTTCATGCTAAACGTTGCAATGGCATACAGGACATCACAAAAAAATTGTTTCACTATACAGTTGCGTAGTTTTTTTATAAAAAAATAGAAATACCAGGCCCACTTCAAAGTTCCCGCCGTGCACTGCGACGTAACAGTGTACCGCAAGGTGTCGGGGCGGTCAGAAGGGAGGCATCGCCGGAAGTCACGTGAGTTGTATCCCTCCTCGTGCCTACCGCGAGCGCGTGTAATATTTTTTTAATATTTTTGTTATTCTCCGCACCTCCGCGAGCGATCCAAGCAGACAAGGTTTCTTTTATTTGCTTTTCATCGCTTAATGTTGCTGTAAAGGTAGAGGAAGCGGAGTCAGTGAATTGACGTGATCAACTACAATGCCTAGAAGATGCTGTGTGAGGGACTGTCCCGGTATTTCAGCAACTGAAGAAGAGATCACACTGCATGCATTTCTGAGAGACATACATCGGCCGCATGAGCACCCAGTGAACAAGTTCTACTCATGCTCTAGACAAAATACGTACTTTGTGCTCGACGTTTTCTTGTACTTGGTACACTCACCAGTTCGTATTCTTTAGACGGCAGCCATCTACAGCCTGGAGAGTATCCGATGATTCAACGACCTCGGTGTCTCAACCTTCAGCAATGCGATCGGGCGTGTCGTATGCTAGCAATCCTAATTTCTGCGAGCGTTCTAAATTTTTTTTTTTCAAAACTTGATAGCTTGTTTTGCGCCCAGTATAGCCCTGTATTATCGGACTGACGGCATGCACTCGTACACTGGCTTGTACTCGCAACGCTTTCATCATTGACCTCCATCACGTCGATCCACTGACTCTTCGTCCTCACATTTCACAGCACGCAAACTAACCAACGGTGCAGGGATAAAGAGCTAGTGGAACTGAAACTTCGTTTTCTACGATCGCTCGTACGAAGAGCAGAATAATAAAAAGAAAAAAAGTCTTAGACACGGTCGCGGAGAGCACGAGGAGTGAAACTCACGCGACTTCCGGTTAACCCACTTTTAGTGACGTAGCTCGATGCCTCCTTTCTGATCGCCCCGACACCTTGCGGTACACTGTTACGTCACAGTGCACGGCGGGAACTTTGAATTGGGCCTCGTATTTCTATTTTTTATAAAAAAAACTACGCAACTCTATAGTGAAACAGTTTTTTTGTAATGTCCTGATATGCCATTGCAACGTTTAGCGTGAAAAAAAAATTTTTTTTTTGGCGTGTCAGAGGCCCTTTAAGGAGTCAAAGATTGATTTTGTGGTTAGACACAAAGTACTTGTGTTAAAGGAGCTGTGCAACGATTTTAACGTTGAAAGAATTGGCATCTTCTGCTTTTGACATTTTTTCACCTTGTCGCAAATGACAGAAAACATACCTCCTTTCATCGAAATGTTGCGATTCTGCCACGTTATAGCGAGGCAAAAATTTGAATATTCCCCGACCTGCAGCCGCGAGCGGCGACCGTGAGAAACACGCGGCATGGCATCAATGGGGGTCTCTTCCGTGCTGAGTTCGGTTCTGTTTTCCGATGCCGAGTGCCAACCGGCAATCAACGTAATTCTGTATTTCTGCGGGTCAGCAACATAGAAGCAACATCGCGATGGCAGTGTTGTGCGTTGTAAACAGAATGGAAGTGACTACGGTGACGGGTCCCCTCACTTTGAGAAACTGCACTACGGTGACGGGGCAACAGCAAACGATAGAGATGTCCAATTGATGCCCAGTCTGGAAGTGCCCCGTGGCGCTGTGGGTAGAGCGTCGGCTTATGTGCTGGGGGTTGGCGGTTCAAATCGCGTTCGGGACGATACTTTTTTTTTACTTTTTATTTATTTTTCTTATTTAGGTAACAGACGCTATATTTACGTGTAGGGACAGGGACAGGACCGCGAGGCGTGGGTTAAGGTGCTTGTAAATTACAAGTTATTAATTCTCACTGTTCCCACCACATACAACACAGGACGGGCCCCCTAGCTCACTCTTGCCGGCCGCACGTACTACGGTGAATAGCGAATAGTCGGACGCCGCGAAGCGGCGTCTTCGGGTGGGCCAAGTGGGTTCACATTTTTGTAATGAGCCGCCGCAGACTGTCGCCGCGAAGCGGCGTAAGCGCAGCGCGGCGGATGGGTTAACGCGCGCCCCCGTTACTCGCTAAAACTGTGCCCCCTCACTTTTGCCGGCCGCACTACAGTGACGGGCCCCCTCACCGTAGTGAGTGCCAAACAGAATACTGGAATTATCGCCGATGTGACTGGGTTCGCGTATCAGTGGTGTAACAACAAGACGAGCTGTCGGGCCTTGATGCCGCTGGTCGGGCCGTGATCGGAGAGGGCAGGGTGTCACAGGTTGACATTCCGCTTTACATTAAAGATTTTACGACCACTTGAGTGATTTGGTGCAATCGATCGACGTGCGAATAGTCATGTTGGAACGCTGGTCTGAACAGTAAGCTGCTATCGTACAGTGACCAATGTGACTGTCGGTTGTCTCCTCTCCGAGGGCGATTGCGCTCTGGGGAAAGGACTGAACAGTATGAAACTATGGCGGAAATTACGCGTATTTACGGTAATTTTAGCATTAAAAAAATAATATACTATGGTTCCTGAAGAAACTTCCCTCCAAGTGGCGCGCTGGGATGAGCGCTAGAAGTTTTCGAGCTCGCGACGGCGTAGCTCCGTACACTTAATACCTGCCGCAAGTCTTGGCTTTGACTTCATTCAAGTTGATCGAAAAGCAATTTCTCTGCCCGCGAAGCATTACTTCCAGCTGAGTGAATATCCGCTCTACAGAGATTAATTCAAGACAATTGCAGCCACACACAAACAGCACAAATAGAAAAACAAACACTGCAATATAAATACTGTCTACGACGTGCCGTGCGGGGAAAAAACGCATGGCTTGGAACCGCATCGGAGCGGCTTGATTTATTGGCTTTCGAATAATTACGGCATGAGCGTTTACTTTTTATTAACTAAGAGATTCATTCCCTAAGCCTTTCAAAATACTCTCAGAGGTATGACATTGCTGAAAAAAGCAGCATGCTGGGAATATTTTTCATTGCTTAGGCGGTCACCGAGAAATTCCGTACGTTCAAAACGACCAGCATAAAAGACGGAAACGCAGAGCTCTGAAATAGGGATTGGGATCACGTGTATATGTGCCGTGTATGTGTATGCGTTCAATGCATACGTTCAGCTGATGCTTGTAGTATGCGTAATGTGTCTAAACGTGTGGATGATAAACGTTCCCGAAGATACCGAAGCGTGATGGCAGCGGAAGCTAACAGAAATAATTTTTGTAGAACATGAATTGGGCGTTACCTAGCGACACCTAGCCTATCTACTCGCATTTACTCTGCTTCACACTGCCATCTGGTGGCAAGCGATTTAAGCTTCTTTCCCGCTACGCGATAATTTGTGGTTACCGTGCAGCAGTGGCTTCGAGTTTGTTACTTTGAGAGCAGCTTTTGGTTTCGCGAATTGGTATACCATTCCTTCGTGATGTGCGGTTGACGAAGGAATTGTGACTCGAGAAATAGGGAAGGTAAGACGTAAAGTGCGCGACGTAACTGGGTATCGGCTGTCTCCGTTTAACATCGCAGTGCTGACGACGAGAAGACTGAGTAACTGCTTTTTAAACGGAAGCCTCTTTGCCTGCGGGGGGAAGCTGGCTTCGGAAATAAGAACAGTTCGCGGAAAGCTCGTGTTACGCTCTTATTTGCTGCTCCTCTCGTCCCGTACAAGAGACGTAGCGTCCTGGTTATGCCTTATTGAGCCCGATTTGCTCGATTCAGGGCCGCCATAACGAGATGCAGGCGACGGAGGAACTTTTGGTCCCCTGCTTTAGAGACGAAAGTTTCTCCGAGACGAGCCCACCGAGCCGCGCGCCTTTCAGCCGAATTGAAAGCACACAGGACGCGTTTGTACTCGTTCGATGTCGTTTATACACGGTAAACAGTCTCCAAGCGGCGGACGTAGCTACGAGCAAAGGTACGTGCGTGCGTCGTCGGCGGTCGGTGGCGTCGGTAGCTAGGACGGAACCGCTAGATAGAAAAAGGAATACCGAACTTACATGAATAAATAACTCGAGAAAACTATTTGCAATCGGGCGGTAACTTGCGCCACCTAGTGAGGTTTCTAGCAGCCAGTGAAAAAAAAGCAGGAGTCTGTTAATACGCTGAGAACGATCACGAGCAGACAGCAACCCTACATACATCGCAGACAACTCGAGTACCACGTATTACACAGCACCGACACATACACAAACACAACAACGACACTGCGCCCGACACTTCCTACTATCATCCTTTTCTCCCCGCGGCGTATATAAACTTGACATGTGCGGGTGAGCTCTTTGGTCGCTCACCGTTACACATTTATAGAAGAAGACACAAAACACAGCCCAATGGCAGCCGTATGTAAGAACTGTTTGCATTAAAAAGGTATGGAGGCAAAATCTATAATGTTAGTCCGTTGCGAAAAACAACGATGTATTAACAATAAATCTTAAACCGGCCATGAAAAAGTCCAAAGTTTTTGTTATTTTCATGCTTGACCAATGTTATGAGCAGTCCGACCAACTTGAATCAGATAGAAAAAACAAATTATTGGGATTTTATCATTATGTATTCTATAATCAATGAAAATTATCCTTGCGCAAATCATTTTTTATATATTCTTGTGAAGGACATCCGCCCGACACTCCACTTCCACTAGTTGCAGTACGCGTACGGTAGCAGACGCCTTCACTTTTGGGGCGTTTTGATGCAGTTTGTTGTCGTATGTGGTGTCGGTGTCGAGTGGAGCGGTGGGGCTTGGGAGTTTGTGAGCGATGTTATTCGTGATCACTAATGTAGTGCTAATGCGCTTTTTTTTAAATTTTTTTATACCGCCATTACCCCGAACATTGAAAATTCACGGGCCCGTGGCACTGCATTATGCTGAATCGCGAGCTCCTTATCTGTTGACGTCGTTTTCCTGGTACCACTCGTGCGCACTGCAAGCGTTTAAAGAGTTTTCACTGTTTCGCCTACATCTGCGGTGACGTACTCGACCTGTTGAAACTTGTTGCTTCCGTCATTTTGGACTACGCAAGGCAGTTATCTCGCTGCTCTGGTTTCGGTTATAAAAGCAAGGCAAAACGCTCGTTGTTCCCGCCCTCAGTACACGTTGGACATCTTCCACACTTCAACACCGGATAATTGGATAAACGAGGACTTACATTTACTTCAGAGGTCACACTCACCACTTCCTCACCGTCGAGCAGCAAGATCAGCTGGCGACAAGCCGCGGATGAGCACTCGGTGCCGATGCGGGCGATGCGGGTTTCTGTCAACCGGTAGCCCAGCACAAACCGTGACCGTTCCAGCTCTTCGTCATGACACGGTGTTGCAGAGAGCAGTGTAAAATACAACTACACGGACCACCGAAGTAAACCCACTGTTAATCTTGGCTTGTGATTGTGGCTTTGTAGATCATCTTATTCGTTTTGCTGGAGACGCAAACGACGGGCATAACAAAATCGTTTGCTTATTCCGCATACCTCGCAAAAGCATTTACCCAGTCACCTTGCGAAAAGCGCGAAACACGGAGTCCGCACCGTCCTGACTTCCCCTGTCTTTCACCTGCTTTAGAGCAGTTTGTGCCTGCTAGTAGGTATTCCCACTAAACCTGAAACTTGAAACTAGGGGCAGTTCCAGCGAGAAAAGAGACAATGTTGGTTTAAGCTTGCTCGCTCTCCCCAATTTCTCAACTCTCAAGTGATTGTACCATAATAAATGGACCAACGCCTCTTCCCAAAATAAAGAAAAAGCCCTATGTTCACTGCGTAAAAAATGGTCTCAGTTCATGCATCTGTGGGCAGGTAGGAAATCTTGCCCTAATTTATTTACACCGCATGATGAGCGCAACAAACACACACGAGATTTACAGGAAAATATCGGTGGTGACTTAAGTTTCCCTGAAATTCTGTATAACCGGTCGTTTGCAGGACCGAATCATCTACTCGAGTGGTGTGCGTCGCTGTGCAAACACGTCGCTGTGCAAACGCAGTCCAACAACACGAAGCAAAAAAACGACAGATTTAGGACAACAATCCGAAGTCCATTGTTCAATTAAGACGACATAATTTTGTTGAAAACGCCCGCAGCTTTTTACTCACGGTATGCGTCGGGAATCATCCACATTTTGAAACGGAACGAAGGAAGATTTACTTTTAAAAACGCTCGCTGCGTCCTCCCGGACCAGCTGGACCGGATCAGCTGACGACGACGGAACTGAACCCGTTGAACCTCAACCCCACAACAACCAATTTGAGCTCCGTGTTAGTATGGGTTTCTACCTCCAAGCACCGCACCACACACAACGAACGTTTCGGCTCTTTGTCGCATCGCCGTGTTGCCCCAAACAGAACGAGATCGCCGAAGTCAACGCAGCACTGTCGTTAACCTTGGCTTGTGGTTGCGCACTCGTGGACCCTGTGACTCCCTTCGCTTTCAGAGCACACACGACGACTACGAATGATACGTTCCGTCTTCTGGGAACATCACAGGGGCACGTCTCCGGCCACGTCTTCGCTATGTGCTCGCAAACTGCGAAGCTTCTCGCGTCCCCTCACACCAAAACAATAGCGGCGCCATGCGTTGTTGCCAGATTTTTTTTCGGTCAAACAAAAACAACGAAAGCAAACCGGCTCTAGCTTGCAGCGTACACTCTTAAAAAAAAGCTAGTAAAAAGCTAGTAACTGCAGCAGTTACTACCCCTTTCTGACCGTTACTACCTTTCACTAACTATTTACTACCTCAAACGCGCGATATGTAGTAAAAAGTTAGCAAATGCAGCCATTACTACCCTTTTCTGACCGTTACTACCTTTTCACTAGCTATTTACTATCGCAAAGGCGCGGAGAAGATGGCGGCGCTTGCTTCAGACCCGATTGCCAGCGTTAGCGACGTACTTGCTGTTTCGGGTCGCAGGGGGAGGTATCCACACGCAATCGTAGCGTCAAATATTGTATGAGGGGGCATGTTTAAGGGTTGGAGCTGACTTTACAACGATCGCTGCCTCCGTACCAGCCCGATGTGGAAGCCAGCGCTCCAGCGAGAGCAGCAGCCATTGTTGATGCAATGGCCATGCGGCTTACTTACCTTCCTTCGCGTTTGCATTCCTTTGTGAGCGTTTATATTTTCATTTTGGTTTTAACTGGGATGAAAATAGCCACGTAGCACACACTAAAAACGTTTCCGAAAACAAATAAAAACGTTATTTTCGTTTTTTTCTATTTTTTATTTTTGTATTTCTTTTTAACTAATGTTTTTCTTTCACAAGAGACGCTTGGCAACATTGTACGACAAGCAAGTTGGGGCCAGTCGGAGTTCGCAAGACGCTAATTTCTCCGATGTGAACCTGCCGTTTTCGCCTTGTGTCGTGTGCAGTTCTCGTGTTCTTGTGTTGGAGAGCATAGTTAACGTTCGTGCGCTCGACTGGGCGAGTGTGTGCGTGAACCTGGACTGCTCTGAGGACAGTTCTAACGAGCCGGTGCCGCTGTCACTGGATTAGGTTTCGTCGTCCAAGAAGCTTTTCTCTGCCTCCTCCTACTTGACACTGAGAACTTCTTCACGGTTTGTGTGTGCTCAGTGGTTGAATGATTCTGATTAGCTGTATTCGGTCGTGACAGTGCACTGTCACAACCGTTGATGTGAGTCTTAAATTGTGTATGTAGCTTTAGGACTAATGGAAAAAAACTGTTTTGGCATTCTACGAGCCGCGGCTCTCCTGAGCTAAAATAAATATATCATATCATATCATATCATATCATATCTTTCTGAATGTGCTTCTATCTTCCCCAAAAACGCGAGCATTCGTCAGTGTACTACAAAAATTAAGACGCGAGCTGCACGCGGTTATTAATTTTGCATGCATTTTTGTAGCGCAGCACGCGAAAGGGGTGCAGCTGCCGTCGTACTCCCCGTCAATTACAACCTTCGTTCGCCGCGGGAGACGGCAAGACAGCACGCTCTCGCCGACGGCGACCACATTTGTTTTAAAAGCTGAACCGCATGTAATCGATTTAGCGAGCGACGAGACTATCGACGGAGACAGCGACGAGCGACGGCGATTTCTCACGGTCAACCGTCGCGTCGCTCGGCTTTTTAATTTCTAGGAAATGTCGCTCATCGCCTTGGCCGCTTGTTCCCGTCGCTTTCATGCGGTTTGCCTCGTCGCGCTACTGACCTAGCGACTGCGAAGAACTGACGTGCTGATACACGACGACAAGTTTGCGCACTCAAATGGTCAGAATAAAAGACTTAAGGACAGTCAAGGAAGCCAGCAGGGAGGAAGCGGCCGAGTGGGCTAACGCGTCTCAGCTCGTAAGCTTGCGGTGGGAACCTCCTGGGTTCGATTCCCACTGCCCCCGCCCGTAAGTTAGCAATTAGAGTGATGTTGTGTTTGTGTTGAATACATTGTGTCGATTGTGTGCTAAAAATGTGTGTGTGCATGTTTATATTGTATCTACTTGCGAGTGTGGAAGAATTGAAATAAACTATAAATAATCGGCGTCCTTTTTGTCTATTTAATTGGACGTTGACTAGCGCCACCTGTATTACTCATTTCCAGTTTCAATTTGTGTTGCGCCTGCCACCTGGTGGTAAGTGGCATAACCCCACGCTTTTTTTTTCCACCGGAAATCACGTGACTAGGTGCGTTTCCGGTCTTCCGTCGGGAGGTTGCGCTAGTTACTAGCTAGAGGTAGTAAAATACAAGGATTCTACATTGAGGCTAGTAACAGTTACTAGCTTCTTGACCTAGTAACCGTTACTAGCTTGACCGTTACTACCTAAGGTTACTAGGTACCTAGTAATATATGTGACAAGCGGTTACTAGCTCTTACCTGGTAAATACCACTGGCTTTTTTTTAAGAGTGTAGATCGGCGTTGCGCCGTGGCCAGGTTTTCTCTGTCAGCTCTAACTTAAAGATGACCTACAAATGCAGCAACACTGCGGCCACCACGGAGCGCCGTAAATTCCGAGGAGGGTGCATGGGAAGCGGCGGCACCTTCCCCCCCTCCTGGTGTTCCACGGCCGTTTCGCTTGAAGTTGAAGGTTGAACCCAAAACGAAACCAACTGCAATGTCACGTGTTCAGATCGAGACACGCTTTTTATATCCATTTTAACAGTTTAGAACGAGTAATTAGACTTATAACTTTATTTGTGGTGTGTAAGAAACTATATTCAAGCCCCTAAAATAAATACAAACATGGGCGACATGAGGGAAGCGGCATTGCCATTGACCAGAAAATGGCAGCGAGCAGGGTAAGCGCGTGCTTCTCCCTGTCCCGCGACATGGCGTAATTGCTTCTGGTGCGTATCTGTCTCGGAGACATGTTTCTTTCCGCGGCATTTGTCTCCACGGTCCTTTCTAGGTGTGTCCCCAAGCATTCCGGTGCTTGGATAGCCGGCAAGGCTGCGGTCGTCGGCGGGGGTGATG